>OX493325.1:5000-15000 GCA_950371115.1 Anania fuscalis
AACCTAACCTAACCTAACCTAACCTAACCTAACCTAACCTAACCTAACCTAACCTAACCTAACCTAACCTAACCTAACCTAACCTAACCTAACCTAACCTAACCTAACCTAACCTAACCTAACCTAACCTAACCTAACCTAACCTAACCTAACCTAACCTAACCTAACCTAACCTAACCTAACCTAACCTAACCTAACCTAACCTAACCTAACCTAACCTAACCTAACCTAACCTAACCTAACCTAACCTAACCTAACCTAACCTAACCTAACCTAACCTAACCTAACCTAACCTAACCTAACCTAACCTAACCTAACCTAACCTAACCTAACCTAACCTAACCTAACCTAACCTAACCTAACCTAACCTAACCTAACCTAACCTAACCTAACCTAACCTAACCTAACCTAACCTAACCTAACCTAACCTAACCTAACCTAACCTAACCTAACCTAACCTAACCTAACCTAACCTAACCTAACCTAACCTAACCTAACCTAACCTAACCTAACCTAACCTAACCTAACCTAACCTAACCTAACCTAACCTAACCTAACCTAACCTAACCTAACCTAACCTAACCTAACCTAACCTAACCTAACCTAACCTAACCTAACCTAACCTAACCTAACCTAACCTAACCTAACCTAACCTAACCTAACCTAACCTAACCTAACCTAACCTAACCTAACCTAACCTAACCTAACCTAACCTAACCTAACCTAACCTAACCTAACCTAACCTAACCTAACCTAACCTAACCTAACCTAACCTAACCTAACCTAACCTAACCTAACCTAACCTAACCTAACCTAACCTAACCTAACCTAACCTAACCTAACCTAACCTAACCTAACCTAACCTAACCTAACCTAACCTAACCTAACCTAACCTAACCTAACCTAACCTAACCTAACCTAACCAGTACTAAGCCAATAGCGACACCATCTCTATATCGCTCCGCGTTAAAAATTCGTATAAAATCGGAAAGTGCTCAAATCTTCAAACAAAGTGTGTGTAGTGACAGTGCAGTGTCTGATTCTCAAGGATACATGTGGGCATCACCCTATCCCTAAGGACTCCGGAGTAATTGGACTTCAACTTTGCCGTTTAATAACATCTTAACGGTGAGTCATTTGCACACACTCTAAACACCAAAAGGAAGCCGCCGTCAAGCTCTATCTAACGACGTATCGGACTTCTCTCTACTTCAACCCCCAACGGAGATAGGGGTGTCTAAAGGTGTGGAATTCTCCATACATTCGGGCTAACCTACATTCAACGGCTTACACGTGCCGCCGTGCTGGCGCCGTTTTAACCCGGACCTACCCTAACATCGTGGTCGACAGCCGCAACTCAAGACACTTCCACCGGCTCGAGGAATACGGAGTACCAGCGCTGAAGACATCCACCAACCTTCCCGCAGGCATTCCAGGGAACTCCTGAACCACCAACAGCAGGAGAACGGGACTTGGACTTGCGCCCTCGCGAGACCAGGACCCTACCCCCAAAACCTCGCCAACCCCTAAACCTCCACCCCCAAAAAAAAAAAAAAAACCACCCCCACCCCCCTCTACTGCTACGAGGCTACGTGTCTACGTCACAGCAGCTACGAGACTACGCCGTAGCAGCTACGACACTACGCTGTAGCTGAAGCTACGTGCTACGGACTACGTCACCCGGTCCGCCGTAGCGGTACCCCTTCCCACCCCCCTCACCCCCTTGTGCTACACACGGGACCCCCTCCCCCCCCCTCACCCCCCTCACCCCCCCTCAACACCCCGCGAGACCTTCCCCCCCTCCCCCCTCACCAGGGTACCTCACCCCCCCGGAGCCTAACTCTCTCAATCTTGGTCCTAGAGACTCGAGTTTGGGCTCATTTGAATCGTCTCTAAAAATCCTGACGATTGGCTCCAACGGAATCTGAGAAAACCCTCGGTGAACAAAATTATCCAGCAAAAACATCTGGGAACTGGGAAGACAACATCTCTACATCTCGCCACACCCTTCAAACCGTCCTTAGCTTTTAATATTGTTATAAGTAGTCTTAAGTCTAGCATTAAGTTAGAATAAATTTAACCAACACAAAAAAAAAAAAAAAAATTAACACTAACACCCCACACATCATGTCGTCTCCGTCGAAAGCACCGACAACTATCCCCACCACCCCCACAACCTCAGAGGTAGGGCATGGCGCTTCGGCGCAGGAGACGGCGCCCCGGCCGGTCACCCCCCATCATGACATCACCGTCATGCAAGGCAGTGGGAGCACGGCCCCCCCTTTTTCAACCACCACCCAACAACTCTCTGGTGAAAAAATAAAGGGGGGGCCGGAAGGCTCCCTTGACAAAACCACAACATCCCCAACACCATCGTCATCGAAAACCCTGCCAACACTCACAACTCACACACACCAACCAACCCCGCCAACTTTGCCACCCTCGGTGGACGCCACAAAGCCGTCATCCTTGCCTGGCTACTCGCGTACGATGAGAAACACAGGCAAGATCACAAAACGACACAACGTGGCGGCCACAAGGGGCCCAAAAGACCTGGGCAAGGCAATTGCGCAGCAGCAGGGGCTTGCGAAGAAAACAGCGGGCGGAGGTTTAAGGCGGGTGGTGTCATTAAGAAACGCACAGGCAGTGGCGCGCAAGTCAGCGGCGGACAGCTTTAGGAAACTGGCAGAGGTTTCAATGCTAGACGTCACGATCGAATCACCCGCAAAACCATCCGAACAAACACTGCCGCACCAACCCAACACACCAACCCAACACAAAACCTGCGAAGAAGCAGTCTTCACTCCCCAAGCTCCTGAAGACCCAGAGGAGCATACACCCCTCTCACCACCACGGGAATCAACCTCCTCGGAGGAGCCCCTAACATCCCAACACACCTCCCCAACCACTCAGAAATCGCAGGTGGAGGTCCAGACACCGTCGGCACACCCCAAAAAGGACCACTACAGTGTTGTCCTCTCCACCACCCCGGCTGCACTAGAGAAAGAAGAGGAGGAAGCCCTCGAAGAGCAGCTGAAGGGGTTAGAGCAGGAGATCCAGACGGAACTCCGGGACCAGCGGTCTCAAGAAATTGAGGACCTCAAAAGCCTCGGAGTCTGGAAAGAAGCAAACACCGACGATGACTGGACAGACATCGAAAGCGACAGTGGAAGGCCCAGCGTTCTACCACCTATTGGGGGCCACACAGGAGTGTGTAAAGACCTGGCAACGGAAAGGGCGCGGGAGTACTTCCACGTAGGCAAAAATGCTCTCGAGAGCTCCAAAACCCTAAAGCGTGAGCTAAGGGCAATAGCTGTAGAGAGCCTATCCAATCTCTACGAACTGATCCTCTCGCTTGCGGACTCCAGGAACCGGCACAGGTTAAACTTGGAAACAGAGCGAACGAGATGGTCAAAGGAGCTCCTTAGAGTGGAACGGGCCCACAACAAAGCCATGCAGAAGCAGCAAGCGGAGTTCAATGAGCGCCTGAAAGAGACCACACAGGCGCTCACAGGAACACACAAGGCGGTGGATGGTGTGCAAAGCTGGCTAAACTTTGAGATGGAAGGGCTGATAAAGTCGGTCAAGGCCATCCAATACGAAGCGAGGCCAGCCACGCAAACAGCACCCAACACCCAGCCAGATCCGCACATACTGCCTACTACCAGCATTGCATGCAGCCACAAAGACCACACACAGGAGCTCCAAGAACTAACAAAAAAACTAGGAGACCTGGCAAACGAGATCCACTATCTCAAGATGGACATAACAACTTCGGGGACAAGCAGACAGCCAGAACGAGAACGTTCAGCGTCCCCGAAAAACGCCTCGGTCAGTGACAAGAACATGGAAGGTCTAAAGAAAGGGCTCAAAAAATTACAAGAGGACCTCGGAGAAGTGCGTGCTCTACTCCAAGGTCCACAACCGCCAACAAGAGCCCAAATTAAAGAAGATCTGACCGAGGTTACAAACCCCATCTTGAACAAGGCCAGGATCATTCTAGAAGAGGTCCAGGAGGTGAAAGATATTACTTACACCAGCGGAGGCCCCCAGCCAGGACCAATGGGTCTAGCAGGCGAGTTGGCAATCACCGACACGGCCACCCAGATAGAGAGTCTCATTAACCCTCTTAGGGCGGACGTGTCGGAGGCAGCCAATCAGACAAAGGCCTTACAGAAGACTCTCACCTGGTTCAACTCCTCGCTCAAGCGGCAACCATCGACCTCTGCCACAATGCAACAAAACAGGCAACCAACCACCTATGCCGCAGCGGTCAAAGCCAAACCCACCCCAAGACCCGGCCACACTCTTATAGTCTCATCGACAGACCCCACCAAAACCGGGGACAAGGTCATAGAAGCTATAAGGGGGGCATTAGACTTCAAAACAACAGGAGTCACAGTCGACAGGGTGCGAAAGGCGAAAAACCGCAAGGTGGTGCTAAGCTGCGAGAGGGAGGAGGACGTCAAACGCCTCCGGGACCACATCACCAAAAACCAGGACCTGACTGTAACACAGGCTAAAACCGCAAACCCCCAAATTGTCATGAAAAACGTCATGCAGTACCACACGGACCAAGACATCGTGGATCACCTGAAGGCCCAGAACAAAAGACTGTTCTCAGACCTCAAGGCCTCGGAAACCACGATGAGAGTCCGGTACCGCAAAAGAACGAGGAACGCGCTACAGTGCCACCCGGTGCTGGAAGTGTCGCCAATCCTTCACAAGCGCATGCTGGAGATTGGTTATGTCCACATCGGTCTCGAAAAGAGACAGGTGGAGGACCAATCGCCACTGGTACAATGCGCCAAGTGCCTTGGGTTTGGACACACTAAAACCCTGTGCAAGGAGAGCGACCAACTCTGCAATTACTGCGGAGACAAGCACTCCTGGCAGGATTGTCCAAGCCGAGCAGAAGGACGCCCGCCGCGGTGTAAAAACTGCGAAAAGGCAAAGGCCAACACCGAAGACATCGCACCACACGTGGCGTTTAGTCCGGACTGCCCGCAATGGCAGATATGGGACAACATAGCGCGTTCCAGGGTGACGTATTGCTAAAGTTCTCCCAACCCCAACTGGCTCAATCTCCATAAGTAACAACGGACATACTAGGCTAAACATCATTCAAGCCAATCTACAGCGGTCAAAACAAGCGACCGCTGAACTGCTTCAAGTAGCTGAGACAAGGGGCGCTGCAATGGCACTCGTGCAAGAACCCTATGTGGGGTCAACCGGAACTGTCAAACAGAGCCCGGGCACGAGAGTCATTCAGTGCACTATCAACAGGCAGAAACCGGTAAAAGCCGCCATAATTGTATTCAGTGACAAACTGAGGGTCATACATGATCCCCAGCTAGTTACTGAAACCGAATGTGCGGTAACACTGGAAGCCGGCAGTCTCAAACTTGGAGTAGTGTCCGTCTATTTCGAAGGAGACCAACCTATAGAGCCATACATCGACAGAACCAAGGCAATATGTCAACAACTCAACACCAATAACATCATCATCGGGGGAGACGTTAACGCCTGGAGTCCATGGTGGGGCAGCTCAACCGAAAACCAAAGAGGTGAAGTCTACAGCTCGTTCCTTAGCGAGATCGGCTTCCACATCCTCAACACCGGAGACACACCCACCTTCGAAGAGTGTCGACAGGGCAGACTCTACACAAGCATAGTAGACGTCACTGCTTGTAGTCAGCCACTGCTAGGGAAAATAAAAGAGTGGAAAGTTGACCGAACTCTGACCACATCAGACCACAACGCCATCACGTACACGTTGGTAGTCGGGGAAAAACTTGAACAAGTTAAATACCCGACAACAAGGAAGTACAACACAAAAAAGGCAAACTGGTCCGAGTTCGAAAGACAATTACACACATCCCTGGTAGACAAAGCAATAACAGTCGAAGGTATACAGAAGGTGAGGACCGAAGAGGAGTTGGAAAGCATGGTCGAAGCCTACACTGATGCCATAAAGGAAGCGTGTGAAAGCGCAATCCCCAAACTAGGCAGCAGAAAAGGAACAACCAAACCTCCTTGGTGGACGGACAGTCTCACGGAGCTCAAGAAGGACGTCTTACGCAAGAAAAGACGCATCAAAAACGCAGCCCCGCCAAGACTCGAGTCAGTCCTAAACGACTACAACACTGCTAAACTGGTGTATGCTCAGAAAACGAGCGAAGCCCAGACAGAGAGTTGGAAGGAGTTCTGCTCAACACAGGAAAGAGAGAGCATGTGGGATGGAATATACAGAGTTTTACGCAAAGCGACAGGTAGACAAGAAGACGCGCTACTGAGAGGACCAGACGGCAAAACCCTCGGTCCAGAGGCGTCGGCAAACCTCCTAGCCGAAACTTTCTACCCAAAAGACTCTGTATCGACAGACCATCCATGTCACACACAGCTCAGGCTCCAAACGCAGAACGGGTCACCAGAGGAGAGCAAACTGGCGGCGGACGATCCCCCCTTTACTGAGGCAGAAGTGGAAGCAGTGCTTAAAGCACAGAACCCAAAGAAAGCCCCGGGAGAGGACGGTTTCACCGCTGACATTTGCGCTAGGGCAATCCGCAGCGAAAAGGAGATATTCATGGCAATTGCAAACAAATGCCTAGCCATCTCTTATTTCCCCAAGCAGTGGAAAACAGCCCATGTAGTCATCCTACGGAAACCAGGAAAGGAAGACTACACCCACCCAAAATCCTACCGCCCTATAGGTCTCCTATCAGTATTAGGGAAAACGGTAGAGAAACTAATCGTGGGAAGACTCCAATGGCACCTACTTCCAACCCTAAGTCACAAGCAATACGGCTTTATGCCCCAGCGCGGAACTGAGGATGCCCTCTGTGACCTGATGGACCACATAGCCAGAGAACAGGCTCAAAAGAAATCTATCATCATGGTCTCTCTGGACATAGAGGGTGCCTTCGACAACGCGTGGTGGCCTGCTTTAAAAAAACAACTACTTAACAGGAACTGCCCCAGGAATCTCTACAGAGCGGTGGACTCTTATCTCACGGACAGGAAAATAACAGTACACTACGCAGGAGCATCCAGTGATCGAGAAACCAACAAAGGTTGTGTTCAAGGCTCGATAGGAGGTCCGACCTTCTGGAACCTCATACTGGACCCCTTACTGCAACTCCTGTCCCGAGAAAGAGTACACTGTCAAGCATTCGCAGACGACGTGGTCCTGGTCTTCTCCGGTAAAACGGTCGCAGAAGCGGAGAGTCCCATCAACCCAGTGCTTGACAAAATAGTGGAATGGGGGAAACAAAACAAACTGAACTTTGCAGCACACAAAACACACGCAATGCTGATGACAAAACGTCTCAAGTTCAGTCCCCCAAAACTATCTATGTCCGGAATTCAACTAGCGCTGGTTGACGAGATTAAGCTACTCGGCCTAATAATAGACAACCGCCTTAACTTCAAAGCGCACGTAACCGCCACATGTAAAAAGGCCGCGGACATCTACAAACAACTTGCGTGCGCAGCGAAAGTAACGTGGGGTCTCAACGGAGAAATAGTCAGGACCATCTACGTTGCGGTGATAGAGCCAATCATCACCTATGGGGCAGTCGCGTGGGCGAAGGCAGCGGAGCTTCAGATGAACAGGAAACAGCTCGAGACTATACAGAGAGGATTTGCACAAAAGATCTGCAAAGCTTACAGAACTACGTCATTGACGTCAGTACAGGCACTCTCTGGTACTCTCCCGCTGGACCTGCGCATCCAGGAATCGGCCACCCTGTACAAGGCAAAAAAGGGAATCCTTGCGGATTTCATTCCACCTGGTCGAAAACTGGAGGAAAAGGTGAAGTTCCAGGACTTCCCGCACCCCTCCAATCAGACCATTTCCGACTACCAACTTCTGGAAGACATGGACCCCACCACCCAAGCAAACCACCACATCACAGGCCCCCAAATCTACACAGACGGGAGCAAAATTGAGGGCAAAGTAGGAGCAGCCCTAACGTGGTGGGAGGATGGGAGAGAAACCGCAAGTGAAACCTTCAGCCTAGACCCAACCTGCACAGTGTTCCAGTCGGAACTATATGCACTCCACAGGGCAATTCAAAGGGCAAAAGATAGCAACAGGGACATTGTCAACATACTGAGCGACTCAAGATCGGCGCTCGAGATGTTGGCAAACCCCAAAGTGCTACATCCCCTTGCCAAAACCATCAAGGAGAGCATATCGGAAATTCATGCAGCAGGGAAACAGGTGAGAATCTTCTGGCTAAGAGCACACGTTGGGACAGAGGGCAACGAACGCGCGGACGAGCTAGCCAAATCTGCAGCAGCAGAAAACAAACATCAACCTGACTACGCAGAAGTCCCGCTATCCTACGTGAGACGAAAAATCAGGGAGGAAACAGTTAAAAAATGGCAAGACCGTTACATTTCCTCCACAACGGGTTCAGTTACGAAGACCTTCCTCCCCGATGTGGACAAAGCGTACCGCATTGTGAGAGGCACGAAACTGACCCCGTTACAGATTCAAATTCTCACAGGACACGGCGGATTTGGAGAATACTTACACCGGTTTCAGCTTCGCAGCAGCCCGGGATGTGAGTGTGACCCAAATATCAGCGAGTCAGTTTGGCACATACTGCTGGATTGCCCAAGGTTCCAACTCGCCAGACATAACCTGGAGTGCGAAATTCAGATGAACCTCCAAAAACAAAACCTACACCAAATACTGGACGAGGCCGCTACGAGAACCGCGTTTCTTCATTATGTAGAAACTGTGGCATCAACAGTCACACGGAGAAACAGCACCCTCATCCAGCTACCGGATATGACACACAACACACATACTACCACACAAACCACCACACAAACTACCACACAAACCACCACGCAACCCACCACACAAACAACCACACAAAACCCAACAACACCATCACAACTTAACCTTCTCACACATGGTGAGCCTGGAAATCCGGGCATACGGCTACGAGGAGTAGCGTTATTCATGGACAACAGCTCTGAAAGAGTGGGAATTGCATTCTGTAACGCGAGGGGTAAAAGTACGGTTTACATCTCGCCGGGCCTAGGGGCGTTACTCAACGGCAGCACCTTCAAAACGTCAATGAGACGTAAAACATACAATGAGCTTCAGATAGTGACAACTGAAAAACACCCCTGTAGAATAGTGCGAAAGAACAACAAGACTATCGCACTATTCTCCAGAGAGATAGAAGTCACTGAATTCACTCAAGCTTGCAAGGTGCTGGCGGGGATTGGCGCTCGGGGAACGGAGGGTAATGTGCAACCGGTAAAAATCAGCGTAGACGCCATGGTCGTAGGCTACCTCAAAGGGGAAACCGAAGACTACCTAGGCGCACTGGCAGCCTCAAAGCACCACGAGGTAGTAGTGTACGAGGACAGAGGGCAAAACCTCAGTCATCTCGTACCACGGACCCCAGACCAGGACTCTACGGCACCACCCACAGACTGCTGGAACCACCCGATCATCGGAACCGACATCAGTGGATCCGAGCGTCTCCAAAACAGGGTGAGAGCGGAGAAGACCCGGGCGAAACAGAGTGCAAAAGACACCACAGAAGAAAAGGAAAACGAAATAACTAAATCCTCTTTCACATCCGCTCTTTCAAAAGCTTTCCAGGCAATACCCGAATTAGTGACGAGGAAGTTGGCGGGCATCGCGCGGAGTGCGGCGCTGGAGCGGGCGGTGGAAGTCTTTACAGAACCCACACCACCTAAAAGGGACGAAACGCCAAAAAAAGACCGCACCAGAGCGGATATGGGACAGGTGACCCCACCCAAACTCAGACCGGCAGACGGACCCCAGGACCACATGCTCAACGCTTTCATCGAGTTTGTAGCAGTAACAAGAGCCACACGTAAAGTGAATGAGGATGTTTGTGTGAAGATCATGCAATCATACCTCAGAGGCAACTTGGGACTGCTGCAAGCAAGACTAAGCGAAGCTGAGGCAGCGATATACGACAACGACACATCCACGGTCATCCAT
>OX493325.1:20000-27500 GCA_950371115.1 Anania fuscalis
TGTCTACGTCACAGCAGCTACGAGACTACGCCGTAGCAGCTACGACACTACGCTGTAGCTGAAGCTACGTGCTACGGACTACGTCACCCGGTCCGCCGTAGCGGTACCCCTTCCCACCCCCCTCACCCCCTTGTGCTACACACGGGACCCCCTCCCCCCCCCTCACCCCCCTCACCCCCCCTCAACACCCCGCGAGACCTTCCCCCCCTCCCCCCTCACCAGGGTACCTCACCCCCCCGGAGCCTAACTCTCTCAATCTTGGTCCTAGAGACTCGAGTTTGGGCTCATTTGAATCGTCTCTAAAAATCCTGACGATTGGCTCCAACGGAATCTGAGAAAACCCTCGGTGAACAAAATTATCCAGCAAAAACATCTGGGAACTGGGAAGACAACATCTCTACATCTCGCCACACCCTTCAAACCGTCCTTAGCTTTTAATATTGTTATAAGTAGTCTTAAGTCTAGCATTAAGTTAGAATAAATTTAACCAACACAAAAAAAAAAAAAAAAAATTAACACTAACACCCCACACATCATGTCGTCTCCGTCGAAAGCACCGACAACTATCCCCACCACCCCCACAACCTCAGAGGTAGGGCATGGCGCTTCGGCGCAGGAGACGGCGCCCCGGCCGGTCACCCCCCATCATGACATCACCGTCATGCAAGGCAGTGGGAGCACGGCCCCCCCTTTTTCAACCACCACCCAACAACTCTCTGGTGAAAAAATAAAGGGGGGGCCGGAAGGCTCCCTTGACAAAACCACAACATCCCCAACACCATCGTCATCGAAAACCCTGCCAACACTCACAACTCACACACACCAACCAACCCCGCCAACTTTGCCACCCTCGGTGGACGCCACAAAGCCGTCATCCTTGCCTGGCTACTCGCGTACGATGAGAAACACAGGCAAGATCACAAAACGACACAACGTGGCGGCCACAAGGGGCCCAAAAGACCTGGGCAAGGCAATTGCGCAGCAGCAGGGGCTTGCGAAGAAAACAGCGGGCGGAGGTTTAAGGCGGGTGGTGTCATTAAGAAACGCACAGGCAGTGGCGCGCAAGTCAGCGGCGGACAGCTTTAGGAAACTGGCAGAGGTTTCAATGCTAGACGTCACGATCGAATCACCCGCAAAACCATCCGAACAAACACTGCCGCACCAACCCAACACACCAACCCAACACAAAACCTGCGAAGAAGCAGTCTTCACTCCCCAAGCTCCTGAAGACCCAGAGGAGCATACACCCCTCTCACCACCACGGGAATCAACCTCCTCGGAGGAGCCCCTAACATCCCAACACACCTCCCCAACCACTCAGAAATCGCAGGTGGAGGTCCAGACACCGTCGGCACACCCCAAAAAGGACCACTACAGTGTTGTCCTCTCCACCACCCCGGCTGCACTAGAGAAAGAAGAGGAGGAAGCCCTCGAAGAGCAGCTGAAGGGGTTAGAGCAGGAGATCCAGACGGAACTCCGGGACCAGCGGTCTCAAGAAATTGAGGACCTCAAAAGCCTCGGAGTCTGGAAAGAAGCAAACACCGACGATGACTGGACAGACATCGAAAGCGACAGTGGAAGGCCCAGCGTTCTACCACCTATTGGGGGCCACACAGGAGTGTGTAAAGACCTGGCAACGGAAAGGGCGCGGGAGTACTTCCACGTAGGCAAAAATGCTCTCGAGAGCTCCAAAACCCTAAAGCGTGAGCTAAGGGCAATAGCTGTAGAGAGCCTATCCAATCTCTACGAACTGATCCTCTCGCTTGCGGACTCCAGGAACCGGCACAGGTTAAACTTGGAAACAGAGCGAAC
This sequence comes from Anania fuscalis, assembly GCA_950371115.1. Classification (NCBI taxonomy): domain Eukaryota; kingdom Metazoa; phylum Arthropoda; class Insecta; order Lepidoptera; family Crambidae; genus Anania; species Anania fuscalis. Next base: position 21,813 of record OX493325.1, read on the forward strand.
GAGATGGTCAAAGGAGCTCCTTAGAGTGGAACGGGCCCACAACAAAGCCATGCAGAAGCAGCAAGCGGAGTTCAATGAGCGCCTGAAAGAGACCACACAGGCGCTCACAGGAACACACAAGGCGGTGGATGGTGTGCAAAGCTGGCTAAACTTTGAGATGGAAGGGCTGATAAAGTCGGTCAAGGCCATCCAATACGAAGCGAGGCCAGCCACGCAAACAGCACCCAACACCCAGCCAGATCCGCACATACTGCCTACTACCAGCATTGCATGCAGCCACAAAGACCACACACAGGAGCTCCAAGAACTAACAAAAAAACTAGGAGACCTGGCAAACGAGATCCACTATCTCAAGATGGACATAACAACTTCGGGGACAAGCAGACAGCCAGAACGAGAACGTTCAGCGTCCCCGAAAAACGCCTCGGTCAGTGACAAGAACATGGAAGGTCTAAAGAAAGGGCTCAAAAAATTACAAGAGGACCTCGGAGAAGTGCGTGCTCTACTCCAAGGTCCACAACCGCCAACAAGAGCCCAAATTAAAGAAGATCTGACCGAGGTTACAAACCCCATCTTGAACAAGGCCAGGATCATTCTAGAAGAGGTCCAGGAGGTGAAAGATATTACTTACACCAGCGGAGGCCCCCAGCCAGGACCAATGGGTCTAGCAGGCGAGTTGGCAATCACCGACACGGCCACCCAGATAGAGAGTCTCATTAACCCTCTTAGGGCGGACGTGTCGGAGGCAGCCAATCAGACAAAGGCCTTACAGAAGACTCTCACCTGGTTCAACTCCTCGCTCAAGCGGCAACCATCGACCTCTGCCACAATGCAACAAAACAGGCAACCAACCACCTATGCCGCAGCGGTCAAAGCCAAACCCACCCCAAGACCCGGCCACACTCTTATAGTCTCATCGACAGACCCCACCAAAACCGGGGACAAGGTCATAGAAGCTATAAGGGGGGCATTAGACTTCAAAACAACAGGAGTCACAGTCGACAGGGTGCGAAAGGCGAAAAACCGCAAGGTGGTGCTAAGCTGCGAGAGGGAGGAGGACGTCAAACGCCTCCGGGACCACATCACCAAAAACCAGGACCTGACTGTAACACAGGCTAAAACCGCAAACCCCCAAATTGTCATGAAAAACGTCATGCAGTACCACACGGACCAAGACATCGTGGATCACCTGAAGGCCCAGAACAAAAGACTGTTCTCAGACCTCAAGGCCTCGGAAACCACGATGAGAGTCCGGTACCGCAAAAGAACGAGGAACGCGCTACAGTGCCACCCGGTGCTGGAAGTGTCGCCAATCCTTCACAAGCGCATGCTGGAGATTGGTTATGTCCACATCGGTCTCGAAAAGAGACAGGTGGAGGACCAATCGCCACTGGTACAATGCGCCAAGTGCCTTGGGTTTGGACACACTAAAACCCTGTGCAAGGAGAGCGACCAACTCTGCAATTACTGCGGAGACAAGCACTCCTGGCAGGATTGTCCAAGCCGAGCAGAAGGACGCCCGCCGCGGTGTAAAAACTGCGAAAAGGCAAAGGCCAACACCGAAGACATCGCACCACACGTGGCGTTTAGTCCGGACTGCCCGCAATGGCAGATATGGGACAACATAGCGCGTTCCAGGGTGACGTATTGCTAAAGTTCTCCCAACCCCAACTGGCTCAATCTCCATAAGTAACAACGGACATACTAGGCTAAACATCATTCAAGCCAATCTACAGCGGTCAAAACAAGCGACCGCTGAACTGCTTCAAGTAGCTGAGACAAGGGGCGCTGCAATGGCACTCGTGCAAGAACCCTATGTGGGGTCAACCGGAACTGTCAAACAGAGCCCGGGCACGAGAGTCATTCAGTGCACTATCAACAGGCAGAAACCGGTAAAAGCCGCCATAATTGTATTCAGTGACAAACTGAGGGTCATACATGATCCCCAGCTAGTTACTGAAACCGAATGTGCGGTAACACTGGAAGCCGGCAGTCTCAAACTTGGAGTAGTGTCCGTCTATTTCGAAGGAGACCAACCTATAGAGCCATACATCGACAGAACCAAGGCAATATGTCAACAACTCAACACCAATAACATCATCATCGGGGGAGACGTTAACGCCTGGAGTCCATGGTGGGGCAGCTCAACCGAAAACCAAAGAGGTGAAGTCTACAGCTCGTTCCTTAGCGAGATCGGCTTCCACATCCTCAACACCGGAGACACACCCACCTTCGAAGAGTGTCGACAGGGCAGACTCTACACAAGCATAGTAGACGTCACTGCTTGTAGTCAGCCACTGCTAGGGAAAATAAAAGAGTGGAAAGTTGACCGAACTCTGACCACATCAGACCACAACGCCATCACGTACACGTTGGTAGTCGGGGAAAAACTTGAACAAGTTAAATACCCGACAACAAGGAAGTACAACACAAAAAAGGCAAACTGGTCCGAGTTCGAAAGACAATTACACACATCCCTGGTAGACAAAGCAATAACAGTCGAAGGTATACAGAAGGTGAGGACCGAAGAGGAGTTGGAAAGCATGGTCGAAGCCTACACTGATGCCATAAAGGAAGCGTGTGAAAGCGCAATCCCCAAACTAGGCAGCAGAAAAGGAACAACCAAACCTCCTTGGTGGACGGACAGTCTCACGGAGCTCAAGAAGGACGTCTTACGCAAGAAAAGACGCATCAAAAACGCAGCCCCGCCAAGACTCGAGTCAGTCCTAAACGACTACAACACTGCTAAACTGGTGTATGCTCAGAAAACGAGCGAAGCCCAGACAGAGAGTTGGAAGGAGTTCTGCTCAACACAGGAAAGAGAGAGCATGTGGGATGGAATATACAGAGTTTTACGCAAAGCGACAGGTAGACAAGAAGACGCGCTACTGAGAGGACCAGACGGCAAAACCCTCGGTCCAGAGGCGTCGGCAAACCTCCTAGCCGAAACTTTCTACCCAAAAGACTCTGTATCGACAGACCATCCATGTCACACACAGCTCAGGCTCCAAACGCAGAACGGGTCACCAGAGGAGAGCAAACTGGCGGCGGACGATCCCCCCTTTACTGAGGCAGAAGTGGAAGCAGTGCTTAAAGCACAGAACCCAAAGAAAGCCCCGGGAGAGGACGGTTTCACCGCTGACATTTGCGCTAGGGCAATCCGCAGCGAAAAGGAGATATTCATGGCAATTGCAAACAAATGCCTAGCCATCTCTTATTTCCCCAAGCAGTGGAAAACAGCCCATGTAGTCATCCTACGGAAACCAGGAAAGGAAGACTACACCCACCCAAAATCCTACCGCCCTATAGGTCTCCTATCAGTATTAGGGAAAACGGTAGAGAAACTAATCGTGGGAAGACTCCAATGGCACCTACTTCCAACCCTAAGTCACAAGCAATACGGCTTTATGCCCCAGCGCGGAACTGAGGATGCCCTCTGTGACCTGATGGACCACATAGCCAGAGAACAGGCTCAAAAGAAATCTATCATCATGGTCTCTCTGGACATAGAGGGTGCCTTCGACAACGCGTGGTGGCCTGCTTTAAAAAAACAACTACTTAACAGGAACTGCCCCAGGAATCTCTACAGAGCGGTGGACTCTTATCTCACGGACAGGAAAATAACAGTACACTACGCAGGAGCATCCAGTGATCGAGAAACCAACAAAGGTTGTGTTCAAGGCTCGATAGGAGGTCCGACCTTCTGGAACCTCATACTGGACCCCTTACTGCAACTCCTGTCCCGAGAAAGAGTACACTGTCAAGCATTCGCAGACGACGTGGTCCTGGTCTTCTCCGGTAAAACGGTCGCAGAAGCGGAGAGTCCCATCAACCCAGTGCTTGACAAAATAGTGGAATGGGGGAAACAAAACAAACTGAACTTTGCAGCACACAAAACACACGCAATGCTGATGACAAAACGTCTCAAGTTCAGTCCCCCAAAACTATCTATGTCCGGAATTCAACTAGCGCTGGTTGACGAGATTAAGCTACTCGGCCTAATAATAGACAACCGCCTTAACTTCAAAGCGCACGTAACCGCCACATGTAAAAAGGCCGCGGACATCTACAAACAACTTGCGTGCGCAGCGAAAGTAACGTGGGGTCTCAACGGAGAAATAGTCAGGACCATCTACGTTGCGGTGATAGAGCCAATCATCACCTATGGGGCAGTCGCGTGGGCGAAGGCAGCGGAGCTTCAGATGAACAGGAAACAGCTCGAGACTATACAGAGAGGATTTGCACAAAAGATCTGCAAAGCTTACAGAACTACGTCATTGACGTCAGTACAGGCACTCTCTGGTACTCTCCCGCTGGACCTGCGCATCCAGGAATCGGCCACCCTGTACAAGGCAAAAAAGGGAATCCTTGCGGATTTCATTCCACCTGGTCGAAAACTGGAGGAAAAGGTGAAGTTCCAGGACTTCCCGCACCCCTCCAATCAGACCATTTCCGACTACCAACTTCTGGAAGACATGGACCCCACCACCCAAGCAAACCACCACATCACAGGCCCCCAAATCTACACAGACGGGAGCAAAATTGAGGGCAAAGTAGGAGCAGCCCTAACGTGGTGGGAGGATGGGAGAGAAACCGCAAGTGAAACCTTCAGCCTAGACCCAACCTGCACAGTGTTCCAGTCGGAACTATATGCACTCCACAGGGCAATTCAAAGGGCAAAAGATAGCAACAGGGACATTGTCAACATACTGAGCGACTCAAGATCGGCGCTCGAGATGTTGGCAAACCCCAAAGTGCTACATCCCCTTGCCAAAACCATCAAGGAGAGCATATCGGAAATTCATGCAGCAGGGAAACAGGTGAGAATCTTCTGGCTAAGAGCACACGTTGGGACAGAGGGCAACGAACGCGCGGACGAGCTAGCCAAATCTGCAGCAGCAGAAAACAAACATCAACCTGACTACGCAGAAGTCCCGCTATCCTACGTGAGACGAAAAATCAGGGAGGAAACAGTTAAAAAATGGCAAGACCGTTACATTTCCTCCACAACGGGTTCAGTTACGAAGACCTTCCTCCCCGATGTGGACAAAGCGTACCGCATTGTGAGAGGCACGAAACTGACCCCGTTACAGATTCAAATTCTCACAGGACACGGCGGATTTGGAGAATACTTACACCGGTTTCAGCTTCGCAGCAGCCCGGGATGTGAGTGTGACCCAAATATCAGCGAGTCAGTTTGGCACATACTGCTGGATTGCCCAAGGTTCCAACTCGCCAGACATAACCTGGAGTGCGAAATTCAGATGAACCTCCAAAAACAAAACCTACACCAAATACTGGACGAGGCCGCTACGAGAACCGCGTTTCTTCATTATGTAGAAACTGTGGCATCAACAGTCACACGGAGAAACAGCACCCTCATCCAGCTACCGGATATGACACACAACACACATACTACCACACAAACCACCACACAAACTACCACACAAACCACCACGCAACCCACCACACAAACAACCACACAAAACCCAACAACACCATCACAACTTAACCTTCTCACACATGGTGAGCCTGGAAATCCGGGCATACGGCTACGAGGAGTAGCGTTATTCATGGACAACAGCTCTGAAAGAGTGGGAATTGCATTCTGTAACGCGAGGGGTAAAAGTACGGTTTACATCTCGCCGGGCCTAGGGGCGTTACTCAACGGCAGCACCTTCAAAACGT
>OX493325.1:32500-45000 GCA_950371115.1 Anania fuscalis
AACCTAACCTAACCTAACCTAACCTAACCTAACCTAACCTAACCTAACCTAACCTAACCTAACCTAACCTAACCTAACCTAACCTAACCTAACCTAACCTAACCTAACCTAACCTAACCTAACCTAACCTAACCTAACCTAACCTAACCTAACCTAACCTAACCTAACCTAACCTAACCTAACCTAACCTAACCTAACCTAACCTAACCTAACCTAACCTAACCTAACCTAACCTAACCTAACCTAACCTAACCTAACCTAACCTAACCTAACCTAACCTAACCTAACCTAACCTAACCTAACCTAACCTAACCTAACCTAACCTAACCTAACCTAACCTAACCTAACCTAACCTAACCTAACCTAACCTAACCTAACCTAACCTAACCTAACCTAACCTAACCTAACCTAACCTAACCTAACCTAACCTAACCTAACCTAACCTAACCTAACCTAACCTAACCTAACCTAACCTAACCTAACCTAACCTAACCTAACCTAACCTAACCTAACCTAACCTAACCTAACCTAACCTAACCTAACCTAACCTAACCTAACCTAACCTAACCTAACCTAACCTAACCTAACCTAACCTAACCTAACCTAACCTAACCTAACCTAACCTAACCTAACCTAACCTAACCTAACCTAACCTAACCTAACCTAACCTAACCTAACCTAACCTAACCTAACCTAACCTAACCTAACCTAACCTAACCTAACCTAACCTAACCTAACCTAACCTAACCTAACCTAACCTAACCTAACCTAACCTAACCTAACCTAACCTAACCTAACCTAACCTAACCTAACCTAACCTAACCTAACCTAACCTAACCTAACCTAACCTAACCTAACCTAACCTAACCTAACCTAACCTAACCTAACCTAACCTAACCTAACCTAACCTAACCTAACCTAACCTAACCTAACCTAACCTAACCTAACCTAACCTAACCTAACCTAACCTAACCTAACCTAACCTAACCTAACCTAACCTAACCTAACCTAACCTAACCTAACCTAACCTAACCTAACCTAACCTAACCTAACCTAACCTAACCTAACCTAACCTAACCTAACCTAACCTAACCTAACCTAACCTAACCTAACCTAACCTAACCTAACCTAACCTAACCTAACCTAACCTAACCTAACCTAACCTAACCTAACCTAACCTAACCTAACCTAACCTAACCTAACCTAACCTAACCTAACCTAACCTAACCTAACCTAACCTAACCTAACCTAACCTAACCTAACCTAACCTAACCTAACCTAACCTAACCTAACCTAACCTAACCTAACCTAACCTAACCTAACCTAACCTAACCTAACCTAACCTAACCTAACCTAACCTAACCTAACCTAACCTAACCTAACCTAACCTAACCTAACCTAACCTAACCTAACCTAACCTAACCTAACCTAACCTAACCTAACCTAACCTAACCTAACCTAACCTAACCTAACCTAACCTAACCTAACCTAACCTAACCTAACCTAACCTAACCTAACCTAACCTAACCTAACCTAACCTAACCTAACCTAACCTAACCTAACCTAACCTAACCTAACCTAACCTAACCTAACCTAACCTAACCTAACCTAACCTAACCTAACCTAACCTAACCTAACCTAACCTAACCTAACCTAACCTAACCTAACCTAACCTAACCTAACCTAACCTAACCTAACCTAACCTAACCTAACCTAACCTAACCTAACCTAACCTAACCTAACCTAACCTAACCTAACCTAACCTAACCTAACCTAACCTAACCTAACCTAACCTAACCTAACCTAACCTAACCTAACCTAACCTAACCTAACCTAACCTAACCTAACCTAACCTAACCTAACCTAACCTAACCTAACCTAACCTAACCTAACCTAACCTAACCTAACCTAACCTAACCTAACCTAACCTAACCTAACCTAACCTAACCTAACCTAACCTAACCTAACCTAACCTAACCTAACCTAACCTAACCTAACCTAACCTAACCTAACCTAACCTAACCTAACCTAACCTAACCTAACCTAACCTAACCTAACCTAACCTAACCTAACCTAACCTAACCTAACCTAACCTAACCTAACCTAACCTAACCTAACCTAACCTAACCTAACCTAACCTAACCTAACCTAACCTAACCTAACCTAACCTAACCTAACCTAACCTAACCTAACCTAACCTAACCTAACCTAACCTAACCTAACCTAACCTAACCTAACCTAACCTAACCTAACCTAACCTAACCTAACCTAACCTAACCTAACCTAACCTAACCTAACCTAACCTAACCTAACCTAACCTAACCTAACCTAACCTAACCTAACCTAACCTAACCTAACCTAACCTAACCTAACCTAACCTAACCTAACCTAACCTAACCTAACCTAACCTAACCTAACCTAACCTAACCTAACCTAACCTAACCTAACCTAACCTAACCTAACCTAACCTAACCTAACCTAACCTAACCTAACCTAACCTAACCTAACCTAACCTAACCTAACCTAACCTAACCTAACCTAACCTAACCTAACCTAACCTAACCTAACCTAACCTAACCTAACCTAACCTAACCTAACCTAACCTAACCTAACCTAACCTAACCTAACCTAACCTAACCTAACCTAACCTAACCTAACCTAACCTAACCTAACCTAACCTAACCTAACCTAACCTAACCTAACCTAACCTAACCTAACCTAACCTAACCTAACCTAACCTAACCTAACCTAACCTAACCTAACCTAACCTAACCTAACCTAACCTAACCTAACCTAACCTAACCTAACCTAACCTAACCTAACCTAACCTAACCTAACCTAACCTAACCTAACCTAACCTAACCTAACCTAACCTAACCTAACCTAACCTAACCTAACCTAACCTAACCTAACCTAACCTAACCTAACCTAACCTAACCTAACCTAACCTAACCTAACCTAACCTAACCTAACCTAACCTAACCTAACCTAACCTAACCTAACCTAACCTAACCTAACCTAACCTAACCTAACCTAACCTAACCTAACCTAACCTAACCTAACCTAACCTAACCTAACCTAACCTAACCTAACCTAACCTAACCTAACCCAACTCAAAAACACCACTGAAAACTGAAATACAGTCACGTTTGCGCTTCTAATAGTTTTTAATTAGTAGATTCTATATTGTTTCAGCGAAAGAAGCGTGAAAAAATCTTATTTACCTACATTTTTGGCACTTTTTCAAATTTTCAATATTGACTTAGAAAAATTCCATACTAAATTTTGAACTTTGTTATTTTTGGTCCGTTTTTCAAAATTTTTTGAGTTTATCTTGTAGATCCAGTCCATACGAGCTAGACGCCGTCAATTTCAGCACGCTGCGACGCTCCTGGATTTTACAAAAAATTTTTGAAAGTACTGAATTTCAGTTTTTCGTCTATAACTTTTAAATTTTCTACGGCACCCCGGTTCCGTAGTTTGACAGTATTGTCCGTCTCGACGAGACGCATCTTTAGACACCCCTTTTGTACCCCTAGGACGTCATAAAGGGCGGAAATTCGTAATTTTCAGGCAAAATATTTGATTTCTTTGATACCGAGGTTACTTGGTAAGTGACTGCTCGGAACTAAATTAACTCAAAAACACCACTGAAAACTGAAATACAGTCACGTTTGCGCTTCTAATAGTTTTTAATTAGTAGATTCTATATTGTTTCAGCGAAAGAAGCGTCAAAAAATCTTAATTACCTACATTTTTGGCATTTTTTCAGATTTTTCATATTGACTTAGAAAAATTCCATACTAAATTTTGAACTTCTACATTTTTGGTCCGTTTTTCAAAATTTTTTGAGCTTATCTTGTAGATCCAGTCCATACGAGCTAGACGCCGTCAATTTCAGCACGCTGCGACGCTCCTGGATTTTACAAAAAATTTTTGAAAGTACTGAATTTCAGTTTTTCGTCCAAAACTTTTAAATTTTCTACGGCACCCCGGTTCCGTAGTTTGACAGTATTGTCCGTCTCGACGAGACGCATCTTTAGACACCCCTTTTGTACCCCTAGGACGTCATAAAGGGCAAAAATTCGCCCTCCCACCCTCCCTTACCTGCTTTACCATCAAAACTTGGTGGATTTTGACTTAATTTTATTTTATTTAAATTTATTTATTTTACTTGAGGGACAGGGAGGATACTCTCGCGTAGGTTACAGTTAGGTTTTTAGTTAGGTTAGACGATAGTAACACTATTGTGGTACTATTATTAGTTTAAGTTTTAATTTTATTTTTACACAGTCTGTTTCTACGACAGCATTTTAACCCAATTGTATTTTAATTGACAAATTTTATTGTTTTTACAACAATTTTTAACTTTTATCACTTGACGCGTTCCCAAAAGCATGTTTGGAATACACACTCCCGTTAAGAAGAAGACCGTGGCCAATACAAAGGCTGGCTCCACCAGCCCTCACGATGGCGACCAAGGGGCTAGCTCTTTGGCCGTCATCGCTCACCATAGCCGTGAGAGGGATCTGCCCACTCAAGTCTCAAAACGGGACTCGCTGGTCCGACGGCTCACTGGGGAATGGGAGGCAGGGAAGGTGGACGGTAACTCCAAATCCCCGCAATCACCCAGGAAGGTGGTCCCTGCTGCCCAACCCACAAAAGCCAAGACCTTGACGCAAGACTCCAGACCGACTGCCGCCCGCCGACCATCAGCCGAGACATTCAGTGTCTCTCCGAGGGCCGAGCCGAAGTATAACAGCCGGACGACAGAGGCTAAGGCCATGTTGACGAAGTCCAAACTCCACCTGCGGAATTCTAGGAATATTAGAACCGACATAAAGGTGGAGGTTACGGCGGCCCTCGAGCGGCTGTATCAATTGGTCAAAGAGGCGGAGTTGGAGAGGACTGCGAACAAGACGGAGCCGGACAGGACCAGCGGTACCGCGGAGCCCGAGAGGGCATCTAGAGTGGATGGTGAGGGGGAAAGAGAGAGAGTGAGGGTAGAAAAAGAGTTTATAGGAAAGATGGAAGAACATAGTAGACAGATGGAGGAGAATAGGTTAGAAATGCTTAAACTAAAAGAAGCGATAGAGAGGAGCCAGCTAGACACACAGAATAAACCGTCATATGCGAGTGTAGCCGCTGCCTCTTCGAAGATAAAGTCTCCGGAGCATGCAGCGGTGCACTCGGTCATAATAACGTCGGAAGATAAAATGGAGACAGGGGAGGAAGTGTTAGAAAAGATTAGGAAAGTTGTTAGGGCCAAGGAGGAAGGATTTCAGATAGATAGGATTAGAAAGGGAAGAGATCAAAAGGTAATATTAGGCTGTAAAACAAAGGCAGAAGTGGATAGAGTCAAAGAAAAAATTAAAAAAGAAGGAAGAAACTTAAAATTAAATGTAGAAGAGATTAAAAATAAAGATCCACTCATAATTATCAAAAATATAAATAAACATAACAGCGAAGAGGAGATCCTGAAGGCCCTATACACGCAGAATAAGAACATTTTTAAAGAAATGAAGGAAGATGAGTGTAGGGCTATAATTCGATATAAGAAAATCGCTAGGAACCCACATCAAATGCACGTTGTGCTCAGCGTGTCGCCGCTCGCTTGGCAGCTTCTGGTAGAGGCTAACTGTGTCCATATTGACATGCAGCGCCTCAAAGCAGAGGATCAGTCTCCACTGGTCCAATGCTCGCGCTGCTTGTCATATGGACACAGCAAAAAAGTCTGCAGAGAGGCCGAGGACTCGTGCTCGCACTGCGGAGGCGCACACCTCCGCACGCAGTGCGCAGTCTATCTTGCCGCCGAGCCCCCGGCATGCCGAAACTGCCAAATCGCGAAGCTGGGAGACGCTGAGCACAACGCTTTCAGCTCAGATTGCCCGGTACGACGCAAATGGGATAGCATAGCGCGGTCAACAGTGGCGTACTGCTAAAGTTGTACCGGGCAAAAATAATGAGAGCAATGAAAATGCACTAGTTTTAAAAGGGCAACTGCAGCGGAGCTTCGCCCAAAATAGGGATAAAGACCGCAGGGCTACGCTGAACTCGGCTTTGTCACTCTCCGGGATGATGGACTCTCTTTACAAAGTAAAGAAAGGCGATTCCCGGAGAGTGATAGAGAATAGAAGCGCTACAACCCTCAAGCGCAACACTGTGACGCCGCATCAAATTACGTGGTCTGAACACACCATCAGAGGTGCAGAGCTGTCCCGAAACGAGACTTGTGGCCCAAAACTGTCTATAGCAAACACATCAACAGAGGGAGAAGTCAGCGCAACAGTATCTCTGAGAGATAATGCGGCGCTGACCCAGTCCAGGGATCTCGGGTCGGAGCAGCTATGCACAGCATGTCATGACAATAAATGGCGCCCGGTGCCATTTGTCAAGCATATCTTGAAGAATACGATTGACAAATGGACTTTGCGCTAAACGAAGCAAAGCTAGAACACCATATTCTTTAGCACTACATTCGTCAAGGAAAGAAAACTTAGAAAATTTCAAAATAGTATAATTCAAAATCGCAAATAAAAACTTAGCCAATAAATTACAGTAACAACAAAGTACATGTTAGCAAAATTAAGTCATATATAACATAAAATAAAAATAAAGATAATTACACTAAATTATTTTCGAAATTAATAAATATCGAAATAAAAGACATAATAGGGTAAAATAATAAAAATATAAAGATTAAACAATGAATTAGACTAGACAGATAGCAAAGATAAAAAATTTTGAAAACGATATAAAAAATCAAGACAAAATCGCAGATAATAGTAGATACACAAATAGATGAAATTTTCTAAGCAAATAATATACTTTAAAACAAAAAACTTTTTTTTTTACATACAAACAGAACACTAAATAAAAAATAAGATGAAGAAAGGGCACTGGTCATGCTAGTGGGAACGAGAATAAAAAAAAAAAAAAAAAAAAAAAAAAAAAAAAAAAAAAAAAAACCTAACCTAACCTAACCTAACCTAACCTAACCTAACCTAACCTAACCTAACCTAACCTAACCTAACCTAACCTAACCTAACCTAACCTAACCTAACCTAACCTAACCTAACCTAACCTAACCTAACCTAACCTAACCTAACCTAACCTAACCTAACCTAACCTAACCTAACCTAACCTAACCTAACCTAACCTAACCTAACCTAACCTAACCTAACCTAACCTAACCTAACCTAACCTAACCTAACCTAACCTAACCTAACCTAACCTAACCTAACCTAACCTAACCTAACCTAACCTAACCTAACCTAACCTAACCTAACCTAACCTAACCTAACCTAACCTAACCTAACCTAACCACGACTACTAAAAGGCCAAAAAATTCGCCAAAAACTACTTTAAATATTTCATACCGAGGTGATATGGTACAGTGAAGTTTTCAAAGAAATTAACTAAAAACACCAACTTGAAACTGAATTATTGTCATTCTTTCGCTTCTACATTTTTCTTATTAGTGCTCCCTATATTGTTTCATCAAAAGAAGCGACTAATTACCTTATTTGATTTTAATTTTCGTACTTTTCACATATTTAATATTTTGTTAGTAAATCTCCATACAAAAATTTTGAACTTTGTCATTTTTGGTCCGATTTTCGATTTTCTTTCGCTTAGTATTATAGATTCAGGCTATACGAGCACAACGGTGCTGGTTCCAACACGTTGCGACGCTCCTAGAATTAGTTGTAAATTTTTAAACTTAATTTTTGTGTCAATTTTCAGTTTTTCGTTGATTTTCCTAAATTTTTCTATAACCGCTCGGTTATTTTATTACACCATAATATCCGTCCCGACGAGACCTATCTCTGGATACCACGTTTGTGGGTCTACGACTACTAAAAGGCCAAAAATTCGCCCGCCCACCCTCCCGTTCCTCTCTTGCTACCTAGACTCGGTGGAATATTTAAAAATTTATTTTTCCTTTTTCGGTTCATATTCACTATCTACGTACTCTAAACACTGTTTCAGGATACTGCCTTGTCTGACAAGGTTCTTAAACTTTGATTTTTGTTGAAAACTTACATTGATATTTACCAATCACAATCAAAATGCCCAAAGCTTCTCAAAAAGAGGAGCTCGAGCTCAGCGGTCGCGCTGAGGAGGTCCAGGACTTTGCTACCTTTAAGGCTCTTATGGAGAAACTCACTCACAGTCTCTCGGAGTCCGTGAAACCGCAAAGCGTTACAAGCGCCAATAAACGCCTAATCAAGAGGACTGCAGATGAGATTCTCAAAGCCACAAAGATCCTGGAGACCAAACTTGAATTCAGCGACTGTTTGGAGGTCCCAGTAATCACCCAACCGACATCTAGCCCTGCCAACACCAAGTCTCTCGATGATGAGGGAATCTTGGCTGCCATCCGCCAGGGCATCCGAGAGGAGCTCAAAAACATCACCGCCCCTCTCGCTAGAGCACCACTAAAGACGTCATATGCTGAGGCCGCCAAGGCGCCACCACCAAAGGTCACGGTTCCTACGCGTTCACCACCTTCTATCATCATCAAAAGCACCGAAACCGGCACTAACCAAACCAACGTCCTAGACCAGTGGAAAAGCAAAGTCTCTTTTCGCGATGCCTGCTTCGCACCTTTAAAGGTTAAGCCTCTAGGCAACAACGTGGTCCGTGTCGACTTCGACAAAAAGGAACACTGCGCAGAGGCTATGAAGCGCGTTAACGCCATCCCCGGCATTCAAGCCGAGGACGCCCGCAAGCGCAAGCCACTTGTGATCCTGAAAGGCATAAGCAAGGACATCGCAAAAGAGGAGCTTCTCCCAATCATAGCTCAACAAAATTCGGTACCAATAGCAGATCTTCGACTTTGTTTCCCGCTTAAGAACCGCAACGAGAAACTTTACAACGTGGTGCTGGAGGTTGAACCCACTGTCCGTAGGAAGTTTGTAGAGTCTGAACGCATAAACGTAGAACATCAGCGCGTACGAGCCGCGGATTTCTCTCGATTCGTACAATGCTATAAGTGCCTCCAGTTTGGTCATACAAACAACAAATGCCAGGCCGAATATTACCCCTGTTCACACTGTGCTTCAACAGCCCACTCATTTTCGAACTGCCCGGTAAAGACCAACCCGGACAAACTCAAATGCATCAATTGCGACAAATTCAACCTGAAGACGGGTAGCAGCGTCAATACCAAACACTCAGCGACCAACAACAAATTGTGCAATAGAATTATAAACACCCAAAAACTGATAAACGAAACAATTGACTTCGGTTATGAAAGCTATTAAAATAATCCAGGCTAACCTACAACGCTGCTACGTATCTCAGGTTGAATTTATGAAATTTTTTCACTCAAGTGACCACGATGTGGCACTTATATCGGAGCCATACATCGGCCGCTCCCAAACCGTACAAAATTACTCCGGTTACGACATATACCAATACAACACCACAGGAACGGTCAAGGCATGCATAGTCATCAAACCCAAGCTTGGCCTCGCACTGGGAATGACGCAATTGTCCACCTCCAACTTCGCCGTCGTTCAGCTGTCATTGGGCCAGAGGAAACTGTACTTAGCGTCCGCATACATCGAACCTGACACCGACACTAACAATACTCTATCCACTTTCGAGAAATTCCTAACGCAAACAGCTGGCAGCTATCGCGTAATTGGTGGCGACATTAATGGCAAGCATCCAGCGTGGGGCGAAACAAGCACTGACAGTCGAGGGAATGACATAATGGATCTGACGGCGGCACATTCACTTCATGTTTGCAACGAAGGCTCAGTACCAACATTCGAGGCCATCCGATTCGGCAAACTGTGCACCTCAATCCTCGATGTCACTTTAGCGTCCGACAACATGTTACACCTTATACGGGACTGGAGGGTCAACCTTTCGGTATGCCCGAGCTCAGACCACAACGCATCTGAATATATAATTACAAGCACACAGCGAGTGCCAAAACAAAAATCAACTACGACATTTAGATATAACACTAATCGTGCCAAATGGGATGAGTTTCGCGGGAAGCTACAAGACAAATTTCAGGACAGTTACCTACTGGATCGCTCCCCTAGTGACCTAAACAAAGAAGAGATCGACCTATTCATTGACGTCTTGACCGCGGATGTGCAGGCGGCCTGTCGGGAAACTTTCGGGCGAAGGCCCCCGGCCGCCGGGTTTAATCCTTGGTGGAACGACGAACTAGAGGCCTCAAAAAGGGAAGTCATCAAAGCTCACCACCGAATTCATGACCTTAAGATGTCAAGGAGACCTATCGAGGAAGCAGTAAAGATCCACAAGGCCCTCAAAGAGAAATACGCAAAAGAGCTATCCAAAGCTTCCACGGCAAACTTCCGCGACTTCTGCTCAACACAGGGCAAAGAAAACGTGTGGAGCTTGACCAACCGCCTCCTAAAAGACGGACCCAAAAGACGTCCTCCACAAACTTTGCGTGCAGGGGCTGTCTTCACGGACAGCCATTCAACCACGGCACAAGCTCTCCTTGACCACTTCTACCCGGATGATGACGACGACAAAACTCCTCAACAACAAAACCTTCGTGAAAACTACAACAAAGTACCAGACACCTGCGACGACCTACCCTTTCATAGAGACGAGGTTCGGGATTGTCTTAGACACATGAATCCATCTCGGGCACCCGGTTTGGATCACCTCACCTCGGACATATGCCTCCATGTGTTTGAGACCATACCTGAAACAATGACCGACCTCTTTAACAGATGCCTGGATATCAACCACTTTCCGGCTGTGTGGAAGAAGGCGTCTGTAAAGATTCTTCCAAAGCCAGGTAAACCTGATCCTAATGACCTCTCGGCATTTAGACCGATAGGATTGCTCCCTGTATTTGGCAAACTTCTCGAAAAACTACTTTCCAAGCGTATCTCATACCATCTTGAACGCACACAAGTCTACCACCCAAAACAGTTTGGCTTCAAGGAGCAAACATCAACGACCGACGCATTACAGGAAGCTCTCTCCAAAGTCAAACAAGCCAAGGCAGCGCGCCGTCAGGTGGTGGCAGTGTCGCTTGATATTAAAGCGGCATTTGACAACGCTTGGTGGCCGCTCCTTCTAAACAGATTGAGGAAAGCCGATTGCCCAAAAAATCTATATAAACTCACCAAAAGTTATCTCGAAGATCGTACCGCTGTTCTCGATTTCGGTGATGCAACAGTCACGAAAACAACTACCAAGGGCTGCATTCAGGGTTCTGTATGTGGGCCCATGTTCTGGAACATAATCCTCGATGATCTTTTAGAAACTGAGCTACCACACGGTGCCCATATACAAGCCTTTGCAGACGACGTGTTGCTCATTGTAGAAGCATCCTCGGTGGAGGCAGTACAGCAGATAACTAATGACTCCCTCCAAACTATCCTCAATTGGGGCAAAGAGGCTAAACTGACTTTCGGCCCATCAAAGACACAAGCGATCGCCTTTACTGCTTCTTCGAACCAAATTCAAATTTTAATGGACCAGCAACCCATCCCTTTCAAACCCGAAATCAAACTGCTCGGGGTCGTTATCGACTCAAAACTTAAATTCATTAGCCATAGCAAGTATATAATCGGAAAAGCTACTAAAATCTTCAAAAAACTGTCGCAATTTGTTAAACCAACTTGGGGAGCTCATCCCGAAAACATCTCCACCATATACCGCCAGGTGATTCAGCCTATAGTGACGTACGCGGCTGGTATTTGGGGTGGTGCTACCCAATTCTACTGTGTGAGGAAGGCGCTCCGAGCGTTCCAACGCCAATTTGCCATCAGGGCAATCAGGGCTTTTCGCACGGTGTCTGCAGCGGCAGCTATAGCCCTCGCCCAATTCACTCCACTGCACTTGGCAATCGACGAAGCCAGGGCACTACACAACGTCAAAACCAACAACACCTTTGACGAGCTGCCTGACGACATCGTGCTACGACAAAAAGTGCCGGTGCGAGACCAACTACACCCTGCGGAGCGCGTGACTATCACATATGATGAGGCCTTTAACCAAGGTGAGATAGACACCATAACTCAGAATTCATCTATCACTATGTACACTGACGGCAGCAAGCTGGACGGAGGAGAGGTCGGCGCTGCTGCCTTCATTTATCTACCGGATGGCAAAACTGTTTGCCATAAGCGCAAGCTCGGCCGAACATCCTCGGTATTCGTCGCCGAACTCACCGCCATTGATGTCGGCCTCAAATGGTTGTCCGGTTCGCGATGGACACAAGACCTTATCGTCGCGTCCGACAGCCAATCCTCACTAAAAGCGCTACAAGATCGCAACAACACAGATCCCACTGTCATCTCGATCCACAGAGCGCTCAAACACCTCAGAGAGAACCGCGGAATGAACGTGAGATTCATCTGGGTGAAAGCGCACTGCGGCATCATAGGGAACGAGGCAGCCGATAAAGCCGCAAAGGAGGCAGCCACAATGAAAACTTTAACCACTAACAATGAGTTTGCCATCTCTTACGCCAAATACGTAATTAAAAA
>OX493325.1:47500-92500 GCA_950371115.1 Anania fuscalis
AGCACTCCCGGAGGGTGTGATCAGCTGTATCCTCCGCAGCACCGCACTCGTGGCACTCGGGGGTGCGCTCCCTACCCGCTATGTGGTGCAGATACCAACCAAAGGCACCGTGCCCGGTTAGGATCTGCACCATATGGAAGGTAAGGGAGCCGTGCTTCCTTGCAATCCAGTCATCGAGGACCGGGCGAAATGCACTTATAGTGCGATTCGCCGGGCCCCCATAATGACTGGATTCCAGCCTGTGAGACCAAGCCCGCATCAGGTGCTCATGAGAGCGGAGTCTGATGCGAGCAGTCTCTTCCAACGACGGAATTTCTCCCTCCAATCTTCGTTCCTTCCGCCAAAAGTAGGTGGCGGCAAGGACACCAGCCTCTAAATCCCAGGGGGGAAATCCAGCGAGGACTAAGGCCACATCATGCGCTACGGTGCGGTACGCCCTGATGACCCGCAGCGCGATGATTCGCTGTGGCCTTCGGAGCAGAGTCCTCGCTTCCCTGTTAAGTGGGTGCCATACTGGAGCCCCGTATAGCGCCATGCTTTTAAGAACCCCAGCGTATAGCTTGCGACAGCTGACGCTGGGGCCCCCGACGTTAGGCAGAAGTCTGCCCAGGGCGGCTGCCGCGTTGACGAGGCGCGGCTTCATCAGCGCGAAGTGGCCCTCGAATTTCCATCTGCCGTCGAGATTGATACCCAGATATTTCATCTGGGTCCCAATCCCGACGGTGACTCCCTCCACAGTTATGTGAGCGCCCGGCGGTGGGCCCTGACGAGGGCCATGAAATAACATGGCCTCAGTTTTTTCAAGGGCGACTGTGAGGCCTAGGCGTCGGGCAGCATCCACAACGGCTGATGCAGCCGCCTCTCCGCGACGACACAGCTCTCCGAGGCTCCCCCCTTGAGCCACGACGAGGGTGTCGTCCGCGTAACATAGTACACGGGTTCGGGGCAGAGGCCGGTTCCGGAGGACGAAGTCGAAACCGATGTTCCACAGGGTCGGGCCTAGGACCGATCCCTGTGGGACACCGCATCGTATCTCCCTCCGCTCCAGTATCCCCCCCTCAACCGTGTACATGATTTCCCGGCCGTGGAGATAGTCCTCCAACAGCCTCACCAAGTAGAGAGGCACTCCATGGAACCGGAGTGCCTCTATGATGGTGGAAAATGGGAGGCTGTTGAAGGCGTTGGCGATGTCAATAGAGACCGCCAACACTCGATCGCCTTTCTCCACTGCCTCCTGGGCAAACGTCTTTAACGCTATGACGGCGTCATTTGTCGAGCGCCCGGTCCTAAAGCCGAACTGGGCGGGGGACAAATCCGGTCCTGTCTCTTCGAGATGCTCGATGAGACGGGATGCCACTATCTTCTCTAGCAGCTTCCCCGTCTCATCAAGCAGGACGATTGGCCTGTAGGCTGAGGGAGAGTCTGGTGGTTTGCCCTCCTTGGGAATGAGGCAGAGCTTTCCCTCCTTCCAAGGCTTCGGGAACCTTCCGGACCTGAATGACAGGTTAAAGATCTCCCGTAGCCGGCCCTCAAGGTGTTCGAGGGCCAGCCTTAGTACTCGGCCAGGGACGCCGTCGGGGCCGGGGGCCGTGTTCTTCCCTCTGAGCCTTCCCGTAGCCCTTTCCATCTCCTCGTCAGAGACAGGGGGGATGGACGATGCCGCGGGTGGCCGGGGTGGCCGTAGTGTCGGGGGTGTATGGGGCCCTCGATCTGGAAAGAGACCCTGCAAGACCTGCTCACGGAGAGGGGGATCGAGCGTCTCGGTGATGGGGGCGGTCATTGCACGGAATTTGTTCCGCACAGTGCGATACGGACGCCCCCATGGGTCTCTGTCCAGGTCTTCAAGTGCCTCAGCTTGGGCTTGCTCCTTGGCGATGGAGATCGCTCGTTGGAGGGCCTTCTTCGCCACCTTGTGGGCGGCGCGAAGCTGAGACTCCTCGGCTGGTGTGTGATGCCGCCTACGACAGCGGAGAAGAGCCCTTCGCGCGGCGTTACAGGTGGAGCGAAGAGCGGAAATCTCCTCGCTCCACCAGTACACCTGCCTGCGAGAGGGCTGGGGCCGTGCTCTTGGCATTGAGGCATCACACACCTGTGTAAGGGCCGATCGGAAGCGGACCGCAGCCTCGTCAACGCATTCCGATTGTTGGCCGTAGGCCAAGTCTTGTACAAGGGCCGAGTCTTTCGCCATCTCGTGGTCCAGGCGCGTGAGTGCCCAGCGAGGGAGACGACTAGAGACCGGCGCAGGTCGTTGGGTTAGGGGGGCGGAGGACTCGAAACGGATATATGTATGATCCGAGAGAGTTTCCTCCGCCGCAAGAACACGCCATTGGCCTATCCGGTGTGCAAGAGCGGGGGTAGCGAACGTGACGTCCACAACAGATCCCCCCCGCCCTCGGACACAGGTCGGGGTGCTGCCCACGTTGAGCAGCACTAGGCCGTGCTCGGCGATCCACTCCTCCAGAACGCCACCCTGGGGGTTAGGAGCGGGACTCCCCCAACTTCGGGATTTGGCGTTCAGATCGCCGAGCAGAAGGATTTGCCGGGGTGCCAGTCTTCGGACCACAGGACTGAGAGCATCCAGATATGTCTCAAACTGGTGGAGGGGTCTGTTGGGGGAGAAGTAGGTCCCCACAACAGCAAGCTCCCTCCACACCGCCGCAACATATCCGGGCCCCCGTTCCAGTGTCCGGAGCGGATGAGTGTTTGGGCCTGTCCGGGTCACAATCGCCACGTCTTGGTTGGCAGAGCCTGCCCAGTTGGATGCACCATCTGGGACGAAGTAGGGCTCTGCAGCAACCGCAATGTCGATGTTCCACGCCACCAAGTTTGCCATGAACAAGTCCTGGGACCTGGCGGCGTGGTTCAAGTTCGCCTGGAGGAGGGAGAAAGGGGACCTAAGCGGCATTAGATGGCCTGCTCTCTTCCTCTACCTCCTCAGGCCCGACCTGTGGTTGGACCTCCGACTCCATCGGCGTGGCGGCTGGGACCCGAACAGCCACCTGAACTGCTTTCCCTCTTGCAGTGGGGGGACGGCAAGCTTTCCCACCCATGATGTGGTCAGACGCCTTACCGGCATCTGCACACACTGCGCATCTGGGCTTTTTTGCCGAGCAGTCCAGTGACTT
Organism: Anania fuscalis; assembly: GCA_950371115.1. Taxonomy (NCBI): domain Eukaryota; kingdom Metazoa; phylum Arthropoda; class Insecta; order Lepidoptera; family Crambidae; genus Anania; species Anania fuscalis. Next base: position 50,626 of record OX493325.1, read on the forward strand.
GTGGTCAGGGCGTCCACACCTAAAACACAAGTCGCTCCGGGTCTTTGTCGATGGGCACAACTGCTTGGTGTGTCCGAGTCCCATGCATCTATAACACCGCAAGGGGCGTGTCTCCAGCAACGTGACTTTGGCCGACGACCAGCCAACCAACAAACGGCTGGTTAGCAGGAGTTTGGCCGCAGCCACTGGGCAGGAGACTATAGCCGCTCCCACGCCCCTTGGCCCTGGTCTCACCTCTCCGACTCGGACATCCTCTGGTCTGCAGTTGCCCTTTGCAGCGACCGCCGCCACAATGTCTTCTTTCGACACCGAGTCATCCAGCTCTGTGACCCGAATGTCGACTTTTTTAATGGGGCGGGCCACAACGGCCACCCCATTTAAGACTTCGCGGAGCTTGTTGGCAAGCTGGTCGGCTTTTTCTCCGCTATTGGGGCCAGAGATTTCTAGCATTCTGGCCCCAGTGACCGTCTTACTGCATCGCAGTCCTTCAAGGCCCAGGCTAGGCAGGGATAGAACCCCGCGTGCCTTGGTAAGGGCCTCGTTGTAGGTGATTCCCCTATCCGCAGCTTCCGGCTGAAGGGTGATAACAACCGCGGAGGTGCGGGGGGGAGTCAAGGAGGCACCTTTGGGCTTGTTAAGCTTGGGACCTTGAGATTGGGCCGTGCTGGTGGCCAAATTAGAGGGCGGGGAAGGTGTCTTCCCTTTCTTCTTCTTTGGCCGCTTGTGGGTGACTCGGACCCACTCTTCCGAGTCTTGCTGGGTTGGAGTCGCAGAGGGTTGGTCTGCCACCGTCTGGCTGGTCTGCGGACGAGGCCGGGAGGGCCCAGCGATCGCAGCGGCTTGTTCCTGGGGAGTCCTCGCTGTCGCTGCCTTGGACTGAGGCTTCACAGGTTTCTGTGAGGCCGCGGCAGCGGCAAAGGTTTTAGGGCCCCTGGGTTGGGCTGCTGTGGCGTTTGCAGGCTGGCTTGGCGCTTTGGGCGCTTTCGCCTTTTTGGCCGGTGGGCCGGCAGAGCCGGAGGAGCTCGGCGTATTGGCCAGTCTATCTGCTGCCAGGGGTGGTCTTGGCGCAGGCAGGGGGTTGAGGCGATCCAATCGTCCCTCGAGGCATGCAAATCGACTCTCAAGGCGAGAGTCGATGAGCGCCGCGATAGACTCGAGGAGCGCCTCGTCCATCGATGGTGGTGCCGGAGCTGGAGCGGGGGCTGCTGCAATGGCAGCAGTCCTCGTCGAGAACTCCCTCCGGAAGGTTTTGACCTCCTCTTTGAGGTGGTCTACTTCCTCCCGAAGAGTTTTGTTGGCCCGGGCAAGGTTTCGGCTTTCCTGGTCCAGTGTGCGGGACGCTATCTCGTCAACCAGGATTGCGAGTGATTTGGTAGCGTCTTTTAAAGCCTTAACCATTCGTCCTTGCAAGTTGTTGGACTTCGACTTTACAGTGGAGACGGCGCCAATGCAGTGGTGGGCCATCTTCTGTAGCTCAGTCATGTCCATGGACGACATGTCTTCGGGTAAGTCCGGGCAGGTTAAGGCGTCAGAGGGCGGAGGAGCGACGAGGAGAGTGGGGGACTTCGTCCTCCGCTCGAGGAAGCGGTTGTATTCCGCCTCGCGCGCCTCCGTCTCCGCAGCCAAGTACTGCCTACGAGCAATGGTGGAGCAGGAGGTTGTGTTCCCTCTGCTTTCACCTCTGCTTCTGCCTCTATAGGAGCTGCTGATTTTTCGGGCCGAGCAGCTTTCGCTCTCGGAATCCGAGAAATCACCCTGGACAAACATCCCCTTGTTGGGTTGGGAACGGGCAACTGATCGTGTTGTGGGTCGTTTTCGACTACGCGAGCGGCCACGGGAGCGCTCGCTATCCGACGCAGCGATTGTTGACCGGCGGGAGCTACCCGCACCATCAGCTTCTTGGTCGACCGGATTCAACGGCGATCTGCTCGTTCCGGTCCTCCTTCCTCTCTCCGCCGAATTCACCAGGCCATCTGGTTCGGCTACAGGGTGAGCGCCTCGCGCTCGGGGGTTGGTCGAGAATTTAAGAGATAAAGGCTCCATTTTAATAATTTCTCACCACGCGTCTTCATCCGGCGGGGTCTCCACCCTCCTTGGAGCCCACATAAGGGGAGCCGCAGCCCAGAGTTGCCCGCCAGACATAGAGGGGATTCCACCCATACTCACAGAGTGGAACCGCCGAACGGGATCTTTGGCGCAGATGGTTAGGGCAAGGTTGGCACCAGTCGACCAAAACTAGCGCTTCACCGAGCCCGCCACTGGCCCTGTCCCCCGAACCCCCCTCTTACCAAGGGCGAAGGTTAAGCCGTTCGCCCGCAGCCGATTGATCCTGATGCGGCTACACCAGGACCGCCCGTGTTACCAGAATCAGGGGCCAAAGGAGTGTGTTGCCTGGGTGGTCTGCCACAGGCTCAACGCCCAGGATCCCCCTTTCCCGGGATTACGGGTCCCCGCACACGGCAAGAACATGCGGCCTGGTTTGGGAAGGGAAACCAGGAAAACCCGCGAGACCGCTACTACGGTCCCAACCACGCAGGGTCCAACCGCAGACCCCGCCGCCTGTCCCTACGGGAGGGACGCCCCTCTGGTAGTTTTTAGAGAGGACTACTACCTCGCGACTCTGACCTCCGTGGCCAGAATCCCCGGCCTCTAGCTAGAGGTTACGGGTTGCCCGGCATCCCGCCAGCCGACAATGGCCGGCTGTTGGCGGGTACCACCGCGCTGGTGTTTTTTATAGAGGTTTTCTCCTCGCAGTCCTGACATAACAGGACCCCCGGTCTGCCCTGAAAAGGACAGATTGCGGTGTGCATGGGTTTTTTATTGAGATGTTCCTTTCTCGCAGTCCGAGCAAATACCCCGACGACTCCCGGTCTGCCCCGGAGGGCAGGAAACGGTATGCATGGGTTTTTTATTGAGATTTTCCTTCCTCGCAGCCCGGGCAAGTGCCCCGGCGGCCCCCGGCCCCTCAATTGGGGTAACGGGTTGCCCGGCAGCCCACCAGCCAGCGGCGGCTGACTATGGGCGGGCTGAGCCGCGCGTGGTAGTATTTAAAGAGGTTTCCGCCTCGCGGTCCAGGTGAACTGGACCCCCGTCCCGCTGGTAGACCGTTGCGGATTACGGTGTGCTTCGTACCACATCCCTGCACCGCTATGCTTAACATAGTAGTGCAAGGAGCGGCACAGACAGAGTTCAGCCGCCAGCTAGCAATTACCCGTAGGCAATTCCTAACTGCCGTTGCCCAGGGTGCACCGGGACAGGATGCTGCTCCTTACACCCGATCGTAACCAGATGTAATAAGCAACACCCCGCCGCACGAGGAGGTTACTCTGTAGCACCCCTTTTTTTTTTTTGAAGGGGGGAAACTACGCTGTAGTTAAAACCCCCCTGGGTTGCCTCTTGCGCCTTTAGTCGCATCAATGAATATGGGGGTCACCTCCCCATAGACACGGATGCTGGCGCTGTCCGAGTTCGGATCCGCTGGTGTTAAGCGTACGGTACGCAACCACTCGGCACTAGAATTCTCTAGACTAGAAAAGCCTCTGGCAACAGCTCCAGCACCACGGCCGCTGATTTAGGCGGACGAAGTCTGGGCGTCTTCTTTTTCTTAGGCTTCGCTTTTTTCGCGGCCTTTTGCTGGGGTTGCGCCTTGCCAGCACACTGTGCCTGGCCGGCAGTTCGGGTCTGGGTGGACGAAGAGGCCGGGGCCTGGGACTCCTTCCCTTTGCCGCGTTTTCGTCCGCGCTTAACCACCTCTGTCCAGGTGTTGGCTGGAAGGGCGGCATCTCTCGTTTGAGGGGGTTGGGGTGCCGGGTTGGAGCGATTACTCGCTCCTTTACCCATCCCCTTCCCCTTCCACGGTTTGGGCAGCGGAGGGTTGCTAGTACCGGCCACAGGTTCCGGCACGGCATTCTCGCTTTTGTCCCTGTCAGCCCGTAAGGGCGGACGGACGGTTTTGGGCGAAGGAAGGCATTCCTTGATCGCCGCCAGTTTTGCGTCCATCATGGTGCCCATGATGCGCACCAAAGATTGGAGGGACGCGTCGCCGCTGGTGTCTGAGGAGGGCTGAACCTCCATGGTAGCGTTGGGAGCCTTTGCAGGCTCCGCCTCGGGAAGCCGGTCGGTTTGCACCGACTGGTGATTGCGATGAGGCCGTAAGCGCGCGGTGCTCTCTACAGTGCGCAGGGCAGCTGTGAGGTCGTTGCGCAGCTTCGCGTTTTCGGCCTTCAGCCTCGTGTTCTCTACCAGGGAGGTGGACGCTTTTGATGAGCCAGCTCTGACGCCATCCAGCTCTTGTCGGAGGGCCTTAATTTCGGCGTGGAGGAGGTCGTTGTCACCTCGCAGGGACTGGACCTCAGACTCAGCCTGTTGGACCCTCGCGAACAGGTCGCGATTTGCGGCCATTCCCTCTCGGAGGACTTGGATTTCGGTCTGCAGTCGGTCGTTGTCCTGTCGGAGCTTCGCAACTGCAGCCGATTCCCTCGCGTTTAAGCCGTCCGTGATACGCTTCTCAAGGGCGGCGTTGGCAGCTCGTAGGCTGGCTGTCTCTTTGGACAGCCGGATTGAGTCGGCGGAGAGCTTCCGGAGTCTAGTGACTTCGTCAGCCATCCGGGTCACCTCGTCGTTGGAAGTGCGAGTCCGGAGCTCTTCGACGGATTCGCTCACGGACTGCGCAGCTTCTTTAAGGGCTTTTTTAAGCGTACCCTTAATATTGGTGCACTTGGTAGCCACCTCAAATATGAGTTCGGCGTCTCGTTGGACTCTGTTGGCCAGGTCGTATGCCAACTCGCCGTCTGCCTGGTCTTGTGACAGGCGTTGGGAGGCTGTGGTCTCCCTCCACGTGTTGTAGGACTCGATAGCCCTGTCCAACTCCGCGTCTTTCGCTAGCTGCTGGACCTTGACCTGGGCTGAGCGTTCAGCGGCGGAGATAGGTCGTCGAGTAATCGAACCCCTGCCCGAAGACAGTTTAGCAACTTTCGGGAGGCCAAATGAGCGCTCCTCGTCCTCTGTGCCCGCGTCCCGTGATGTACCCGGGACGATGTCACTCCTGAAAGAGTCGCGAGAATCCCGCGATCTGTCTCTTCCGGTAAAAGAAGACGCGCGTCCGCGCGTCTGGTCACGTCCGTGTGGGCGCCGGCTCGAGTGAGCCTCGCCCGTTGTCAAATCCGGTGCATCTGCCTGTGAAGGCAGGATTTCGTCGTCAGAACCCCCCCTAAGATCCCCATAGTGTGCGTAATTATCCATGTGATTCCCACGAGTAGGGGAGAAAAGAAGGTCCATCTGGCCAGAGATCCCCAGTAGCCAGATAACCCAACTTACACCTGAGCGGTCGGGCAACACTCAGGGTGGCCGCTCGCTGGTTGATCCCACTATGCCAACCACTCTGCCCTGCTCCGCGCAAGGTCAGAGACCCCGTCGCCACGCGAGGCCCCGTGGGGCGCCCCAACGACGGGAATTGAAGGATTTTTAGGAATATTTGGGGTCAAGGGCTGAAGGGGCACAGTACGGTGGCCAGTCCTGGGATGCTAAGCGACTGCGACAGTGTTGACATGGGAGGGGCAGAACCTCTAAAACCATGCCAACACCGAAGAAGCCGCGCACATCCCATTTCCTCCACCGCACTCCGCCGCAACAGACCCAGCCCCCAAACACTCCCATTGGGGTTTACTCCCCGCAGCCCTGGCAAGCAGGGCCCCCGCCCCGCCCTGAAAAGGGCAGAACGGTATGATGCAAGGAAATCGACCGGTATGTAACCCTACCAGTCATACGCCCTGGAGCCCCCTTGCAGACTCCAGGACTAGGGGGAAGTTTTATTGAGTTTACCATCCTCGCGGCCCCGAAAGGCCCCCGGCCCCGATTGGGGTAACGGTATACAGGGGTTTTTTAAAGAGGTTTTCCTTCCTCACGGCCCGGACAAAAGCCCCGACAGCCCCCGGCCCACCCGTGAGGGTGAGTTACGGTATGTTTGGGTTTTTTAGTGAGGTGGTCCTTCCTCGCGGCCCGGACGAAGTGCCCCCGACAGCCCTCGGCCCCCACGGGGTAACGAGTTGCCCGGCGACCCGCCAGTCAGCGGCGGCTGACTATGGGCGGGCTTAGCCGCGCGTGGTAGTATTTAAAGAGGTTTCCGCCTCGCGGTCCAGGTGAACTGGACCCCCGTCCCGCCGGTAGCCCGTTGCGGATTACGGTGTGCTTCGTACCACATCCTTACACCGCTATGCTTATCATAGTAGCGCAAGGAGCGGCACAGACAGAGTTCAGCCGTCAGCTAGCAATTACCCGAAGGCAATTCCTAACTGCCGTTGCCCAGGGTGCACCGGGGCAGGATGCTGCTCCTTACACCCGATCGTAACCAGATGTAATAAGCAACACCCCGCCGCACGAGGAGGTTACTCTGTAGCACCCCTTTTTTTTTTTTAAGGAGGAACTGCGAATGCAGAAAACCTCCTGGGTTGCCACTCGCGCTGAGGGTCCCATTAGGACCCATAGGGGTCACCACCCCATAAGCCCCAATGGCAGCGCTGGCCGTCGGAACAGCCGGCCGCTGGGCCCTAGTAACTGGGAGACGAGTCTCGACCACTAGGGCCAGGGAGGGTTGGACGTTCTGCCCCCGCGCCGACGGTCTCCATCGGCTCCTCCCTGCGGCTACTCCCCGTTCCTCGGCGCGAACGCGCCATTGGGGCTATCGGGGGTCTCTCACGCGCGATCTTCGGTCGGGGACATTCCCTCGACGAACCGAGTCGGTGGTCCGCCCTCCGACCAGCTGCCGCACAAAGGCAGCAGCGATACGGGGCCACACATCCGGCGGCCTTATGGCCGGGCTGGCCGCATCGGATACAGATGTTACTCCGATCCTCCGCAGCCTTGCAAATTGCCCGGCCGTGACTCTCGCCGAGGCACCTTGAGCATCTCAGGGCCCTCGGCGGCAGCAGCTGGACTCGGACGGAGATCCAGCCGACGCGCAACCGCTTCTGTTTCGCCAAGATCTTGGCTGCAGCAACAGGGCACCGCACGATAACGGAGCCGCCTAGCCTGGATTCTCCAGGCCTGCCCACTTTGATGCTGGCTAGATCGCAGCAACCCTGATCGGCCACAGCCTTAGCGACCTCCTCTGGAGTCGCGTCTTCTCCGAGCCCCATGAGGCGAATGTCGGCGCTCTTAACAGGGCGCATTACCTTGACGGCGTCTGGCGGGAAAACCGAGATGAGCGCCGCCGCGAGGGTATCCGCCTTTTCACAGGCCTCCCCGGGCGGGCTGTCTTTGATCGCCCTGACCTCAAAGACCCGGTTTCCCGTCATTCGTGACGCGCGGATGGTGAGCCGGTCTACCAGGCCAGCTTCCGTCATCCATGTCGGACCGATGTCCGCCTTCGCTGTGCGCAGGAGAGTGCTGATGTTCAGCCCTGCCTCCTTGCCTTGAGGGGTCAACTCCAGGACAACGGCCGCCGATTTCGGCGGTCGGAGTCTAGGAGGACGCTTCCTCTTCTCTTTGGCGGCGCTAGCAGCACTCGCGGCAGCCTGGATGGGCCCACGCTGGACAGGTTTAGCCACGGGAGCGGCAGGATTTCCATGGGCGGGCGGAGCGGGCTTGGCTTTAGCCTTGCCACGCTTCCGTCCGCGCTTTACCACCTCCGACCAGGGCTCAGTCGGAGTAGGAACGTCAGGTCGGGTGGAGGGACCGGGTTTCGGGATAGCGTTGGAAGCGCCTTTCCCGACTCCCTTGCCCTTTGTAGTAACCGGTGTGGCCTGGGCGCGACTTGGTCCGGGCTGAACCGGTGCAGAGGTGGCGCTCAGGTTACTATGCCTGAGAGGTGGGCGGACGGGCGGGGCTGGAGGGAGACACTCCTTAAGAGCGTCCAGCCGGGCGTTCATTAGGTCGCCCACCTGCTGCATCACCATACGAGCAAAGCGGTCGAGCTTCGCATCGAGTATGGGGTCTGGCTCTTCAGCGGGCAGAACCACTGGTTGTGGGCGAGAAATCGGCGACGGACCGGTGCTCGTATAGCCACCCTCTCTGGTTGCCAGCGCGGCGTCGGTCTGAATACCGATGGCCTTGCCAGGTTTTCGGGCACCGCTCATACGGCCCATCTCCTGGCGCAAGCTACGCATGTCCTGCTGGAGTTTGAGGTTCTCCTCCCGCAGCTCGGAGACTTTGTCGTCGAGCTTGCGGTTCTCCTCCTGCAGGTCACAGTACGCATTGCGCTGGTAGGCGCAAGAGCTTTCGAGCGTAACAATTCGAGCTCGTAGCTTTTGCACCTCCTCAAATTCCGTGTGTAGGGACTCCGTGCCTACCGCACGTTCCCTTAACGTCTCCGCCGTGACACCGATGACTTCGGCGATCCCCATCAGAGTTTCGGCTTCGTTGGTCTCCCGGAGCCTTGGCGCGTCAGCGAGGTCGTGAAGGACTGCGACGCTGCGCTGGATTTTGTTTGCCAAGTCACTTGCAAGCTCCCCCTCTCGCTCGCTCTCGGCATCCCAACTATCGCCCATGATCGGTCTAGATGTACTGGGTTGTGGGTCAGGATGGGCCACAGCAGAAGCCCTAGATCTCTGGGTGTTATCGGCAGGTTGTCTCATTGCACCTCTGCCACGTGGAAATTTTGCCACTTTGGCGAGTGCGAAAGACCTGTCGTCCTCTCTGCCCGAGTTTTCGCGCCGTAGAGGCACGCTACTGTCTCTCCGTGTTTCTCGCTGTCGCGAGTTGTCAAGTCCGGTATTTGCGCGCGAGCGCGCGCTGTCAGTCCTGGATGGTGCGCGTCGGCCTGAAGCCTCGGCGCCGTCATAATCCGTGTTGAGGTCGACATCGTCGTCCTCACCCCCCCCAAAAGTTCCCCTATTTGTGTTTGCCATATAGTACCCACGAGTCGGGGAGATATAAGTGGTCCATCTGGTCAGAGATCCCCGAGTAACCAGATAACCCTATTACACCTGAGCGGTCGGGCAACACTCAGGGTGGCCGCTCGCTGGTTGATCCCACTACGCCAACCACTCTGCCCTGCTCCGCGCAAGGTCAGAGACCCCGTCGCCACGCGAGGCCCCATGGGGCGCCCCAACGACGGGAATTGAAGGATTTTTAGGAATATTTGGGGTCAAGGGCTGAAGGGGCACAGTACGGTGGCATGTCCTGGGATGCTAAGCGACTGCGACAGTGTTGACAAGGGAGGGGCAGAACCTCTAAAACCGAGTCAACACCGAAGAAGCCGCGCACATCCCATTTCCCCCACCGCACTCCGCCGCAACAGACCCAGCCCCCAAACACTCCCATTGGGGTTTACTCCCCGCAGCCCTGGCAAGCAGGGCCCCCGCCCCGCCCTGAAAAGGGCAGAACGGTGTGATGCAAGGAAATCGACCGGTATGTAACCCTACCAGTCATACGCCCTGGAGCCCCCTTGCAGACTCCAGGACTAGGGGGAAGTTTTATTGAGTTTACCATCCTCGCGGCCCCGAAAGGCCCCCGGCCCCGATTGGGGTAACGGTATACAGGGGTTTTTTAGAGAGGTTTTCCTTCCTCACGGCCCGGACAAAAGCCCCGACAGCCCCCGGCCCACCCGTGAGGGTGAGTTACGGTATGTTTGGGTTTTTTAGTGAGGTGGTCCTTCCTCGCGGCCCGGACGAAGTGCCCCCGACAGCCCTCGGCCCCCACGGGGTAACGAGTTGCCCGGCGACCCGCCAGTCAGCGGCGGCTGACTATGGGCGGGCTGAGCCGCGCGTGGTAGTATTTAAAGAGGTTTCCGCCTCGCGGTCCAGGTGAACTGGACCCCCGTCCCGCCGGTAGACCGTTGCGGATTACGGTGTGCTTCGTACCACATCCCTGCACCGCTATGCTTAACATAGTAGTGCAAGGAGCGCCACAGACAGAGTTCAGCCGCCAGCTAGCAATTACCCGAAGGCAATTCCTAACTGCCGTTGCCCAGGGTGCACCGGGACAGGATGCTGCTCCTTACACCCAATCGTAACCAGATGTAATGAGCAACACCCCGCCGCACGAGGAGGTTACTCTGTAGCACCCCAACCTAACCTAACCTAACCTAACCTAACCTAACCTAACCTAACCTAACCCAGTCGCACGCCACCCGCCGCGCCGAGTGTCACGAAATTGACCCGCTCCGCGATTTTAAAATCGTAAAAATAGTCTTTTTACGCAAAAGTTACCAGTGCGATACACCAAAAGACGTATCTTTTTACCCCCGACCCAACGGTGCTATTCGCGTGGAAATTGGACGAAAACTGTGGCCTCTAGAGGCGAAAAACCTCGTTTTTAGTGATTTTTCGACACGTTTGTGTGAACGCTGCCTTATTTCCTGCGGCGACCTACACATTGAAGCACATCACTAGACGCGCCTCACAGCCCTCCAACTGCCTGCGAAAACCCCGGATTTTTCCCGCCCCAATTGGAGGAGGAAATAACGAAAAACCGATCCAGGGTTTTGAGCCAAATCAGCAGCCGGTGGTGGTAGCGGATCAGACGCTACACAGTTCGAAGCGGCCCTCGACAACGACTCCTCCAAAGCTTTCTCGGAGGCGATACCAGTATCTGGAGCGAAGAAACCAGCGTTTTGCTTTTCACAAACGTTTAAGCAAAACTTTGAAGATCACCAGCTCCAGATCTTCAGCGGCGACATCACCTGAAAAAAATACGGAAGAAAGGTCAGTTCAGCAGCAACAGTGACATATAAACTTTTTAAAATTTGGACTATAAATAAAGAAACTGTGACTGACTTTCTCCGACTCGAGCTCCGGAACCAGCTGCAAGCATAACCTTGTTTAAGCCAGAATTTGTTTTTTTGCGTAATAAAATCGAAACGATAATACTTTTTCAAAATTTTTTTCCACACAAATCATTTTTTCTGTTAGTCAATACTTATTACAAAATTTCAGGATTGTAGCATTAGAAATAAAAATTTAATTTTCAAAATCGATTTACGTAACTGCAAATTCTGGACTAAAGCTTGATTAAAGGTAATTTAACATAGTTCTAGTCTAGATAAAATTATAATTCTTAGTGTTTTAGAAAGGTTATTAAAAAACCTATAAGCCAGTATTTAACAAACCCGCCCGCACCCCATAGTCTTGCTGAAATAAAGGGAATTCGGGAAGAAAACACAAACTTTGATTAAAACTTCTAAATTTTTTGTGAATAAAGTGCTATATTAGCTAAACAATTTGAAATTTAAACCATATTTTAATGAAATTAGGTAGACAAAATTGAGTTCTACATAGTTAGATAAACAAAAAATTTTTAAAGTTAATATTTGTATTTTTAAAACGTAAATTTAAATATAAATTTAAAATTCTGCAAACTTCCTCGACTAGATAAGGGTAGTAGTTATTAACCCTTATCCCTAAAAACAGCATTTAAATTAAGAATAATATTAAAGCTACATAATTATATAGAAATTAGATTTTTAAGACGATTATTTATATTTTTAAAGTAACAAAAACGCTATTTTTTAATCATCGACCGAACTTTCAACCCCTATATTAGGGAGAGGGCGGACCAAAATAGGTTTAAATTTAGTACCTAAGGAAGCGCCAACTTGTGACCTAACGGAATCTGCAATCAGAATCCAAGCGCTTAGAATAATAAGGAAATAAAAAGAGAAAAACGGGACACAGTCGGGTCTAGAACCGGCCAAAATTTTTCTGTCAATATTTTAAAACTTAGAAAAATTTATTAAAATCGCTAAATTGGCTCCCAGCCCTCCAATTTTAACCGGGTTTGTACCTAAAAGGTCAAAATAGAAAGGAGTACCCGACAGGAAAGGAACGGAAACGCTAACTCGAAAATTTTGAAAAATTATTTCGGCACAAATTATTCTAAGTCTTTAGTTGCAAAAATTAGGTAAAATCGATTAAATTCAATAAATCCGTTCCTGACTACCCAAAATCTACCCGGTTTTCGGTAATAAGCTTAAAATAGTGTTAGGTACCCGACAGTATAGCGACAGGAGCTCTTGGTCCATTTTGAAAATTTTAGTTTTTGGCCAAAATTTTTCTAAGTGTCTAGCACTTAGAAAAATTTGAAACTTCAGAAAATAATCAAAATTCTACAACTTCCAAACCAGAGCTCCAATCGAGACGGGGTTTTCAGCATAGGACCTGGAACTGAAAGGAGTATCTGACCAGGTAGAGTAGGGGGCTCTAGCTAGAGTCAAAAAGCTTTCTTCCTCTTTCTTCCTTTTTTTTTCACTTTCTTTGCTAAAGAACGTATAGAGAGTAGAGCCAATAGACACAGGACTTTACATCCAGATTCTGCTGTCTCTACATAGAGTAAATTTTTTGGAAAATCGCGAATTGGTGTAGCTAATACGCCAAACAGTAGCGGATTCGGAGACCAACCGACCCGACTCTATATAGAGTCTAGGTAGAGATCTTCTCTATCATAACTTACCTGCAAAACATCTGCAGCTCCGGAGCACCTCTGCTGATTGACAGCGCGACCTGATTGGTTGGCACCTCTGCTGGCTGGAAACGCGAACACGACCTGAAACAAAAGGAGAAAATTAAAATTTCGGCTAAAACAAACAATTTATTTTATACATCTTGTGCTATTTATTGTGTTAGGTTTAGTTGACTACTGTGCTTATTTGCCAGTACTCTTAGGTTAGTAATTCGTCACGAAGTTCTTTTGAACAAATTTATTAAAATTTGATATACATACATTATTTACTTTTTACATAACAAAGACAAAGCTTTCTCGTTCAAAATGTATTTAGCCCGTACCCCATCCAAAAAAGGAGTGATGACGACCCCCCCCACGTCTCCAGAACAACAAGCCGACTCTGGGAAGGCAGGACTTTCCCAGCTACCAACCGCACAAACCTCCAATGTGAGGCGCAGCATTGGCGAGTGGGAGGGCGGAAAAGTAGAGCCCATACCCTGCATCTCGAATGAACATGGGCATACGCCCAAAAAGACAGCCCCTGTACCATCACAGCGTACCAAGGCAAAGCCGACACCTCCGCCCCAGGACACGAAGCGACGAGTTTCAGCAGAAACCTTCACCGTCTCGCCAGGGCCAAGAGCCGGACCAGCGAAAACCACCGATAGAGTGACCCAGGCCAGGGGCTGGCTTCGGAAGGCGAAAACGCACATTGGCGACTCCCGCAATCTGAGGTCAGACCTAAAGGCCGGGATCACTCTGGCGGTGGAAAACCTGTTCCAACTTGTGAAGGAGGCAGCCGCCGCCGCCGCAACCGCAACCGAAACCGCACCTGAAACAGAAAACAAAACTAATGAAAAGTCAGGGAAAGGGCAGACAGAGGGGGTAAAGGAAAAAATGACTGTTCAGGATAGAGCAAAAACGCTTGACCGGGAGAGAATAGGATCAGAGGGAGAAGAACTTCTAAAAATGATGAAGGAACAAGGAGACAAGATCGACAAAACTAACAGAGAGATGGAAAAGTTAAGGGAAGCCATTCTTTTACAGCAGGAGAGCGTTAGGACCCAGACCTACGCTAACGTTGCAGCGGGACCGATCGTCAGACCATCAGAAAAGAGGACAGCGCTTCACTCTATTATTATAGAGTCGAAGGACGAGACCGACTCTGGTGACGAGGTCATGAAGCACGTTAGAGGCGCCGTTAACGCGAAAGATGGCTGGGTGACAGTAGAGAGGGTTCGAAAGGTTAAAGACAGGAAGGTGATTCTTGGATGCAGAACAGTAGAGGAACGCGAGAGAGTCAAAGAGCGACTCAAAAGCGCTTCAAACCGACTTCACTTCGAGGACATGAAAAACCAGGACCCGATGGTGATCCTCAGAGACGTCTTCGCTAGCCATAGCGATCAAGACCTGCTGACGGCATTGAGAAACCAGAACGGGGGCGTTTTTCGCGGCCTCGAGGAGAAGGACGACCGCGTTGACATCAAATTCAAGCGCAAAGCAAGGAACCCACTATTGAACCACGTTGTGCTGAGGGTATCCCCACAGGTTTATAACCGAATGATGGAGAAAGAAGCAGTGCACATAGATATGCAAAGAGTGCGAGTAGCAGACCAATCCCCACTCGTCCAGTGCTCTATGTGCTTAGCGTACGGACATGGGAGGCGGTTTTGTAAAGAGACCGTACCGAAATGCACGCACTGTGGTGGCCCTCACATGAGAACCGAGTGTCCCGATTGGCTGGCAGCAGCAGCGCCGAAGTGCTGTAACTGCGTGGCAGCTAAGCTGGAACAGACAGAGCACAACGCCTTTAGTTCAGAGTGCCCGGTGCGTAGGAAGTGGGAGGCACTGGCACGAGCTAAGGTTCAATATTGCTAAGGTGGTTCCAACGCGTTCCGGGGCAGGCGCCCCAGCCAGATGTTATGCAGTGGCCCAGGCGAACCTACAGCGCAAACAACTTGCAACGACCGAGCTCATGGTGGAGGCCAGCAAACGCAAATTGGCGTTTGCGCTGGTCCAGGAGCCGTATGTGGGCGGGACGAGAAGAATGAAGGACTATCGTGGGGCGAGAGTCTTCCAAAACGCTGCAGTAGGAGATGGGACTGTTAAGGCGGCGATAGTCGTCTTTGACGCCGAACTCGACGTCATACAGTGCCCGAAACTCACTTGTGACAATATAGTCACAGTGAGGATCCGAACCAGCGCATGGGAAATCGCGGCGGTATCCTTCTACTTCGAACCGGACCAACCCATTGGGCCATACCTGGAGCGGCTGAAGGAGGTCGTAGAGGAGCTGGGCCCAAGATTACTGCTGATTGGCGGAGACAGCAACGCCAAGAGTACCTGGTGGGGCAGCACCGTAAAAGACCACAGGGGTGAAGAAATGTCCGGGACCCTGGAAGAGTCAAGATTGCAGGTACTCAATAGAGGTGATACGCCCACTTTTGACACCGTGAGGGGTACGAGGTCGTTCACCAGTCACGTCGATATAACAGCCTGTACAGAAGACCTACTTGAACTGGTCGATAACTGGAGGGTAGACCAGGAGATGACGAGCTCTGACCACAACGCCATAACGTTTGAAATCAGTCTCCGCAGATCGAGAGGATTGAAGGTCCTAAGAACGACTAGGCTTTTTAACACGAAAAAAGCAGACTGGGATCAATTCAGTAACACCCTAAGCGAAGCCAAGTCCAATAAAAACATAACTCTTACCAACATCGAGAGTATCACGAGTCAGACCCCACTAGAACAGCTGATTCGGGACTACACTGAGGCCATAACTGATGCGTGTAAGACCAGCATGCCCATAAAAAAGGGTACTGAAGTACTTAAGATCCCATGGTGGAATGATGAGCTCGCAAGGCTGAAGAAAGCTACCACTACCTTCAGGCGAAAAATCAGGAACGCGGCACCGTACCGCAGAGACATAGTGGTAGCTGAGTACCTGAGAAAGAAAGAAGAATACGAGTGCCAAGCCAAGAAAGCCCAAACTGAAAGCTGGAAAGAGTTCTGCACCAAACAAGACCGAGAAGGCCTATGGGAGGGAATTTACAGAGTGATAGGCCGGACCACCAGGAGAACGGAGGACTTGACCCTAACCAAAGAAGGAGCACATCTGAACCCAAGAGAATCGGCGATCTTACTAGCGGAGACGTTCTACCCACAAGACCTGGAGGCTACTGACAATGAACACCATCGCTGGACCAGAGAGGCAGCGAATAAGGTAAACGAGTGGAAGCATGATGAACAACATGACCCACCGTTTACACAGCTAGAGCTAAAGACCGCGATGGGGAGTTTTAACCCAAAGAAGGCCCCTGGGGCGGATGGCTTCACAGCGGACATCTGCAGCCGAGCTATCAACCAGGACCTGGACGCCTTCCTTGCCCTGTTCAACAAGTGTCTCCTGATTGGACACTTCCCGGACATATGGAAGGAGGCCACAGTTGTGGTATTAAGAAAACCGGGCAAGGACGATTACACGAACCCCAAGGCTTATAGACCGATAGGTCTTCTGCCGGTCTTGGGGAAGGTCCTGGAAAAGATGTTAGTAGCAAGGATTAAATGGCACCTAGTACCGCGGATTAGTACTCGCCAGTACGGATTCATGCCCCAGAGGAGCACCGAGGACGCCCTCTATACGCTAATACACCACATCAAGGGTAAGATTGAGCTGAAGAAGCTGGTAACCCTAGTGTCATTGGATATAGAGGGGGCCTTCGATAGCGCTTGGTGGCCAGCCATTCGAGTCCGTCTGGCTGAGGAAAAGTGCCCGGTAAACATCAGGAGGCTACTAGATAGCTATCTGGAGCGCAGAAAAGTCAGTGTAAGATACGCCGGGGAAGAAATAAAGAGAGATACAAACAAAGGATGCGTGCAAGGGTCAATCGGTGGTCCAATCCTGTGGAACCTGTTGTTGGACCCTCTACTGCGGAACTTAGAGGAGAAGGGACACTACGTCCAGGCATTTGCCGACGACGTGGTACTAGTTTTCCACGCAGATACTGCATTAGACGTGAGCATCCAGGCGAACGCAGCGCTGGAGTACGTGCAACAGTGGGGTACCAAAAACAAGCTACGATTCGCGCCACACAAGACCTGCGCAATGGTCCTCACAAAGAAACTCAAACACGACACTCCGCGCCTGACGATGGGGGGAACCGACATCACCCTCTCAAATGAAATTAAAATTTTAGGCCTTATGATCGACAACAAATTAACATTCAACTCACACATAGTCCTTCAGACCAAAAAAGCAGTGGATATTTATAAACAGCTGTCTAGAGCCGCTAAAATTAACTGGGGTCTACATCCAGAGGTCATCAGACTAATATACACTGCAACAGTTGAGCCAATAATCTTGTACGCGGCGGCAGCGTGGGCTCCAGCGGCTGAGAAGATCGGGGTGCAGAAGTTGTTGAATGCGGTACAAAGGGGTTTCGCCCAGAAGCTCTGCAAATCATATCGAACAGTCTCTCTACACTCGGCACTGACTCTATCAGGGATACTACCTCTTGACCTCAGAATACAGGAGGCAGCCGCCCTGTATGAGACGAAGAGAGGGTCGCCCCTCCTAGAGTTAGGAGACAGAGAGACCGAGAGTTTGGTTAGGTTTGTAGAGACTCCTCACCCAGCTACGCATTCGGCCATAGAGTTCGAATGCTTGGTAGACCAAAGCCTCGTTGATAGGCACAACGTGCAGGCGGTGCGAATATTCACCGACGGCAGTAAAATTGAGGGGAAGGTCGGAGCCGCACTCTCCATATGGAAAGATGAGGCCGAGATCCGGAACCAAAAGTTTTGTCTGTCCGCGTACTGCACCGTCTACCAAGCGGAATTATTGGCCCTATGCAAAGCAACGGGCGTGATCCTCAAGGGGAGGGAGAAGAGTTACGGTCTATACAGCGATTCGAGGGCCGCTCTGGAGACGGTCGCTAACCATAGCTCTCTTCACCCCCTTGCCGCAGAGACGAGAGAGAATCTGCGGAAGGCTTTTATCCAGGGCAAAGATGTATCTTTGTTCTGGATAAAAGCACATGCAGGTCTCCCAGGCAACGAGCGCGCCGATCATCTCGCGAAGGAAGCAGCCCTAAACTCAAAGAGGAAACCGGATTACGACCGGTGCCCGGTATCTTTTGTAAAAAGAACAATACGCGAACGTTCCATTATTAAATGGAACGAACGGTATCGAGCAGGGGACACCGCGTCCATAACAAAAATGTTTTTCCCGAGTGCGATAGGCGCGTACAAACTGATCCGCAAAATCCAGCCAGAAGGGATGCTCACCCAAATTTTCACAGGACATGGTGGATTCGCCCAATACTTGCATCGGTTCAAGTGTAGGGCGAGTCCATCATGTGACTGTGATCCAGAAATTTCGGAAACAGTTCCCCACCTCCTCACGGAATGCCCAAAATTTGATAGATTGCGTTTCGACGCGGAACAAAAACTAGGACAAAAAATTGGCCTAGATAATCTGTATAAATTGCTTAATGATAAAGAGAGTAGAAGCGATTTTATTTCATACTGTATTAAAATATGTGCACAGATAGTAAGTAAAAATAAAAGTTAGTAAATAAGATTTGTTATTATTATTATTGAATATAATAAGCAAATAGCAAATAAGTTTATGTAATAGTAGTAAGAATTAGAAATAAAATTGTATCTAGATTTTAAGAAAAAGAAAAAGGCCCATAGAATTAAGATAAATTATAATAACCTAAATGTAAGTAACCCATACTGTCACCAATAAAAGCTCAAATTTTGTAAACCACGATAGAAAATAAGTTAGACTAAAAATGTAATAGTTGTAAGATGCTGAAATATAAATAAATTGAACGACAACCAAATTTAAACAAAAAAAGAAATAAAATGAAAATCCCTTTGAAGTTCAATCCTGAACACACATATTCGGGGGACAGAAAGCAGCATAAAAAAAAAAAAAAAAAAAAAAAAAAAAAACCTAACCTAACCTAACCTAACCTAACCTAACCTAACCTAACCTAACCTAACCTAACCTAACCTAACCTAACCTAACCTAACCTAACCTAACCTAACCTAACCTAACCTAACCTTTTTTTTTTTTTTTTTTTTTGACGCTGGAAAAATGCTTTTCGCATACCTGCCACCCCGGGGGGAGTGGCAGGTTATGTGGGACTCTCTTGGCGGGCGGCAGCCAGAAGGGCTGTCGCTCGCCAAGCATACCCACTAAAAAACCAGCGGCGTACCCTCAGTGCTACGGTGACACGATGCAGGCTCCCAGATTTGGATTCTACTGCATCGTGCCGCCTGGCGGCCCAGCCTTGTGCCGGGCCTTCTTCGCTACAAAGGCCCACCAGTACGCTTGGTGGGCCTTCCGAAGGGTGAGACCGTTCAACGTGGGCGTCGGGTCCCCCGACCCTTCACCCACTGGTCACCTCTTGTTTAGGGGGGAGGAATGAGGCGAGCAAAACGCCTCCTTCTCCCACCTGGCCGTCTGCGCCGGAGCGCGTGGGCATCGGGAGCCTCTTCCCTAGCCCGTTCATCAGTCTCCTTCTGCAACATTACCTCCTCGCAGAAGGAGACCATGGCGTCCCACGCTCTTTCGCTCGCAAGCATCGCTTGTACGACGCTCGGGAGGTCGAGGTCCGGCCCAACCTCCGCGGTCAAGGCCCGGCGCTGCTCGACCCAGGCTGAGCACACCTGCAGGGTGTGCTGGGCCGTGTCTTCCACCGCGCCGCACCCGTGACACACGGGGGACGGCTCCCTGCCAATCAGGCACAGGTACTGACCGAAGCAGCCATGTCCAGTCAGAACCTGCACCAAACGGTAGGTGAGGGAGCCGTGTTGCCTCAAGACCCATTGGTCGAGGACCGGGCGGATCGCCTCTATGGTGCGGGTACCATAGCGGGGACTCGCCAGGCTGACCTCCCATCGTCGCAGCAGTTCCTCCTGAGCGAGAAGCCGCAGGCGGTTGACCTCTTCAGGTGCTGGATGCTCCCCCTCTTGTCTCCTCGACGCACGGAAACGGTATACGGCGTCGAGGACCTCAGCTTCGAGCTCCCAGGGGGGTAGCCCTGCCAGAACGCAGGCCGCGCCAAAGGAGACGGTCCTGTACCCCCTAATCGCTCTCAGCGCTATGGTGCGCTGAGGCTGGCGGAGGAGCGTGCGGTTCTCTCGATCGAGGGAACCGACCCAAATGGGGGCCCCGTACAGGGCCATGCTCTTGATGACCCCAGCGTAGAGCTTACGGCACCCTACACTGGGACCTCTCACATTGGGCAGCAATCTGCCCAAGGCTGCAGCCGCTCCCACCAATTTTGGGGCCAACCTGCTGAAGTGGGCGTGGAAATTCCACCGCCCATCCAGCATTAGGCCCAGATACTTCATCTGGGCCCCGATGCGAACCTGGACGCCCTCTAAATTGAGATGGGCTCCTGGGGGCGGTCCGCGACGAGGCCCGTGGAACATGAGGGCCTCAGTCTTTTGGGGGGCCACCTCTAGCCCTATTCCCCTGATACGGGCCACAATCATTTCTGTGGCCACCTCGGTCCGGATGCAGAGTTCTGGCAGGGCCCTTCCTGTGGCCACGATCAGTGTGTCGTCGGCGTAACACAGCACCCTCGTCCCTCTGATGAGAGCGCCGCGCAGCACACTGTCGTAGCCAATGTTCCAGAGTGTTGGCCCAAGAGCCGAGCCCTGGGGAACTCCGCGAAAGATTTTTTGGCTTCCCATGTTGCCGTGCCCGTCGATGTATACTACCTCTCGGTCTTGGAGGTAGTCCGCCACAAGCCTGATAAGATAGGCCGGCACCCCATGATAATGAAGCGCCGACACTATGGTATCGAAGGGCAGGCTATTAAACGCATTGGCGATGTCGAGTGACACCGCCAATGCTCTTTCGCCCCGGGACACAGCGTCCTCGGTGAAGGCCTTCAGGGCGGACAAGGCGTCAATAGTCGAGCGTCCCGCCCTGAAGCCGAACTGCCGTTCCGACAAGTTGGGCCCCACATCGTTTAGGTGCTGTACGAGCCGGGAGACCAAGACCCTCTCCAGGACTTTCCCCGCCTCGTCCAACAGGACAATAGGCCTGTAGGCGGACGGGGAATCGAGTGGCCGCCCCTCCTTCCTTAGCAGGCAGAGGCGGCCCCTTTTCCAGATTTTCGGGAACTGCCCGGTCCTGAGAATTAGGTCGAACAGTTCTCGAAGCGTGTCCTCGTTTTCCTCCACTTGCATATGCAGGCGGAGGATTTTACCTGGGATCCCGTCTGGCCCCGGGGCCGTATTTTTGCCCTGAAGGCGGTCGAGGGCGACGCCCAGCTCTGCTCTAGAAACTAGAGGAGCCGGGAGATCCTGCGATTGGCCTCTGGGACGGGGATGGGCCGGGGCGCGAAAGTCCCCTCGCTCGGGGAACAGAGACCCAACCACCCTCTGGAAACCTAACCTAACCTAACCTAACCTAACCTAACCTAACCTAACCTAACCTAACCTAACCTAACCTAACCTAACCTAACCTAACCTTTTTTTTTTTTTTTTTTTTTAGGCGGGGGAATGCATTCACGCATGCCCTGTCGACTGCGGGGACGTCGACAGGGGTATGTGGGACTCGTCCTATTTAACGAACAATACCCACTAAACCACCCTCCGTGTACCTCTCGTGCTGATCGTGACGGCCAGAGGTTCTCGTCTGAATTCTACTCAGGTCCGCCGCGCAGCACGGCTCCATAGCTCTCTCTTAGGCATTCTGCCCTATCCACTCATAGAGAAGCGCGCGGGTACACCGCACACGCGCCACTCAGACCAATCAGCTAGAGGAGACGGACGCCCCCGCATCCGTCCCTCTTGGTCTCGAAGAGAGATGTACGGGACTACGTTCCCGTACTTCCGCAGCACTCGCAGACTTCTCTCTCGCCCTCCGGGAGCCCTCGCGAGCATGCGTGCGATCGCGTTCGCTTCGCGCGTCAGGGTCCTCGACCGTGGGTTGCGTCTTCGGTTTCTTCTTCGGTTGGGGACAGTCGCGAGTTCCCAGACGATGGTTGTCCTCCTTGCCGATGTTGGCACACAGGATGCAGCGGACCTGCTTAGTGCAACCGGCAGCTTTGTGGCCGATTTCGCCGCAGCGTAGGCACGTGTTGCTGCGGTCTTCAACCGCGGCGCACCTAACTCGGCCGTGGCCCTCGCCTAGGCACCGCGAGCAGCGCAGGGGTCTTGGCTTGAGCAAGACAGCTCTTGCTGAGATCCACCCCACAATTATCCGGCTGTTCGCCAGCTTCTTGGCTACCATGACTGGGCAGCGCACGATGACCGCACCGCCCCAGTCGCTCTTCGAAATTTGGCCCACTCGAACTTGCGCCACTTCACACTCCCCAGCCTTAGCCACTGCTGCAGCGACCTCCTCGGCTGTGACGGAACTGTCGAGGCCCGTCAGCCTAATGTCCGTAGACTTGACAGGTCTCGTGATCTTGATCATCTCCGGCGGGTAGATTTTGGCAAGTTTGGCAGCGAAGACATCTGCTTTCTGGTTTGCCTCGTCCACACTCTGCCCCGCCAGGGCGTCGATTTCCAAAATTGTGTTCCCGGTAGGAGTAGACACCTTAAAACGAAGGCGGTCGCCTATGCCGAGATCCCACAGGTTAATACGGTCCTTGGCTTCTCTGAGGAAACTCTTGATACTCAGTCCCGCAGCTAGGCCCTCCGGCCGCATTTCAAGGACCACCGCCGCTGATCGCGGGGCCCGTAGTCTGGAGGGATTCCCAAATTTACTCGAGGGCTTCGGCCCGCTGGACGTGGCGGGTTTGGCCTTCGCCGCTGTTGTCGGTGCAGAGGAAGTTCCCGGTGTTGAAGCAACCTGGGTCTTCTTCCGCCTCGCCTTCCTCTTCTTGGTGGGTTCAGCCACTTTGGCGGATTGTGCGGGTTGAGAAACGGCTGGAACTGCAGAATAGGAGCCGGATCCATGCTTGAACCTAACCTAACCTAACCTAACCTAACCTAACCTAACCTAACCTAACCTAACCTAACCTAACCTAACCTAACCTAACCTAACCTAACCTAACCTAACCTTCCGCTGGATTTGAGGGCCGCAGAACAACTGGCTCTCTATGAGACGAAGCGGGGGAAGCCTCTGGAGGGATTGCCGGGCAGAAGGCTACAGGCACGGCTTCACCCTACGCAGCTGCCGCACCCAGCGCAGAGAGTGCGTATTAGCTTCGGTCTCATGACCACACAGGAGGAGGCCGACGCTCTTCCTAGCGACGAGCTCATAATGTACACGGACGGTAGCAAGATCGAGGGCAAGGTGGGCGCGGCCATATCGTGCTGGAAGCACGGCCGCGAGACCCGCACCGCCAAGATCCGCCTCGAAAGCTACTGCTCTGTGTACCAGGCAGAGATGGCTGCCATTCTGAAGGCTACAGCGCTCGCACTGGAGATGGCGGGGTCAGTTATCATAGTGAGCGATTCACGCTCGGCGCTTGAGACCCTCAGAGACCCCGCCTCCTTGAACCCGATAGCAGCCGAGATACGGGAAAACGTCGGGCTTCTGGAGAAGAGAGGCTTTTGCGCCTCCTTCTACTGGATTAAGGCGCATGCGGGCCTAACAGGGAACGAGCGAGCGGACGAGCTGGCCAAGGAGGCAGCATTGAAGCTCAAGACGAAGCCTGCCTTCGACCGCTTCCCCCTGTCTTTCGCGAAGCTAACCATCAGGGGCCTTACCTTGGACCAGTGGCAGGCGCGATACCAGGCAGCGGAGACGGGAGCCATCACTAAGATATTCTTTCCCGACGTGCGAGCAGCTCATCGGATTATCCGGAAGATGGAGCTGTCAAATATTCGCGCACAATTTCTTACGGGTCACGGAGGGGTACGATCGTACCTATTTAGGTTCAAGCTCTCGCCCGTCCAAACCTGTGTTTGCGACGATACATCGGTCGAAAACATCAACCATATTTTGACGGAATGTCCTAGATACTCCGCCAAGCGACTGGACTGCGAGCACAGAGTTGGACGGTCGATTGAGCAAAATACCATTAGGGATTTGATCAGTGATGACTCCACCCGGGCCCATTTTCTGGCCTTCGCGGAGGGCGTTATGCGCCTCACCGCCAAGGCAAATGGTGCCAGAAAAGTTTAATAGTGTTAGTACTCAATTGCAATTTGTATTCGGCTATTGCCCCATTCAATTAATTTATTATTGTAATTTTAATTCAATTGATTCATTTATTCCTAATCTAATTATTGTATGTTATTTGATTTATTTATTAGTGTTGTTATTTTAATTCTATTATTTTAATCATTCTTAATTATACTCAGTTTTATTTCTAAATATGGCTTTTGCCTCATTGTAATTTAATTTAATTTTACTAATTGTTATAATTATTCAATGTTATTAAATTGTAATTTAGTTTTATTTGTAAATCTACTGTAATAATGTCATTTTTATTTCAATTTCAATATTACCCAATTTCTATGCAAATTAATTTAGTATTGCTGTTAATTATATTGGAATGTTAATTAAACCTGGCTTTAGCCCCATAAATAGTATTGTATAGAATTTTAATAGGTAAAAAGTATCAATTTCATCAAGCTAACTTTTATAGAATAAAGAATAGGCGCGCAGCTTAAATTTATTCACCCTAGTTATGCATGATAGTAAGTAAGAATATAGCCCAAAGATAAAAGAATGTTATAGAAAAGAAACAGAAAGATAATAGATAACAGAAAAGATAAAATAAAAGAAAAATAATAAAAGAAAGTAATAAATAAAAGAAAGTAAAAAGAAAGAAAGTAAAAAGAAAATAAAGAACAAATTGGAACATAAAAATGCAGTTCCAAAAACGGGCGATATAAAAAAAAAAAAAAAAAAAAAAAAAAAAAAAAAAAAAAAAAAAAAAAAACCTAACCTAACCTAACCTAACCTAACCAACTCAAAAACACCACTGAAAACTGAAATACAGTCACGTTTGCGCTTCTAATAGTTTTTAATTAGTAGATTCTATATTGTTTCAGCGAAAGAAGCGTCAAAAAATCTTAATTACCTACATTTTTGGCATTTTTTCAGATTTTTCATATTGACTTAGAAAAATTCCATACTAAATTTTGAACTTTGTTATTTTTGGTCCGTTTTTCAAAATTTTTTGAGTTTATCTTGTAGATCCAGTCCATACGAGCTAGACGCCGTCAATTTCAGCACGCTGCGACGCTCCTGGATTTTACAAAAAATTTTTGAAAGTACTGAATTTCAGTTTTTCGTCTATAACTTTTAAATTTTCTACGGCACCCCGGTTCCGTAGTTTGACAGTATTGTCCGTCTCGACGAGACGCATCTTTAGACACCCCTTTTGTACCCCTAGGACGTCATAAAGGGCGTAAATTCGTAATTTTCAGGCAAAATTTTCGATTTCTTTGATACCGAGGTTACTTGGTAAGTGACTGCTCGGAACTAAATTAACTCAAAAACACCACTGAAAACTGAAATACAGTCACGTTTGCGCTTCTAATAGTTTTTAATTAGTAGATTCTATATTGTTTCAGCGAAAGAAGCGTCAAAAAATCTTAATTACCTACATTTTTGGCATTTTTTCAGATTTTTCATATTGACTTAGAAAAATTCCATACTAAATTTTGAACTTTGTTATTTTTGGTCCGTTTTTCAAAATTTTTTGAGTTTATCTTGTAGATCCAGTCCATACGAGCTAGACGCCGTCAATTTCAGCACGCTGCGACGCTCCTGGATTTTACAAAAAATTTTTGAAAGTACTGAATTTCAGTTTTTCGTCTATAACTTTTAAATTTTCTACGGCACCCCGGTTCCGTAGTTTGACAGTATTGTCCGTCTCGACGAGACGCATCTTTAGACACCCCTTTTGTACCCCTAGGACGTCATAAAGGGCGTAAATTCGTAATTTTCAGGCAAAATTTTCGATTTCTTTGATACCGAGGTTACTTGGTAAGTGACTGCTCGGAACTAAATTAACTCAAAAACACCACTGAAAACTGAAATACAGTCACGTTTGCGCTTCTAATAGTTTTTAATTAGTAGATTCTATATTGTTTCAGCGAAAGAAGCGTCAAAAAATCTTAATTACCTACATTTTTGGCATTTTTTCAGATTTTTCATATTGACTTAGAAAAATTCCATACTAAATTTTGAACTTTGTTATTTTTGGTCCGTTTTTCAAAATTTTTTGAGTTTATCTTGTAGATCCAGTCCATACGAGCTAGACGCCGTCAATTTCAGCACGCTGCGACGCTCCTGGATTTTACAAAAAATTTTTGAAAGTACTGAATTTCAGTTTTTCGTCTATAACTTTTAAATTTTCTACGGCACCCCGGTTCCGTAGTTTGACAGTATTGTCCGTCTCGACGAGACGCATCTTTAGACACCCCTTTTGTACCCCTAGGACGTCATAAAGGGCGTAAATTCGTAATTTTCAGGCAAAATTTTCGATTTCTTTGATACCGAGGTTACTTGGTAAGTGACTGCTCGGAACTAAATTAACTCAAAAACACCACTGAAAACTGAAATACAGTCACGTTTGCGCTTCTAATAGTTTTTAATTAGTAGATTCTATATTGTTTCAGCGAAAGAAGCGTCAAAAAATCTTAATTACCTACATTTTTGGCATTTTTTCAGATTTTTCATATTGACTTAGAAAAATTCCATACTAAATTTTGAACTTTGTTATTTTTGGTCCGTTTTTCAAAATTTTTTGAGTTTATCTTGTAGATCCAGTCCATACGAGCTAGACGCCGTCAATTTCAGCACGCTGCGACGCTCCTGGATTTTACAAAAAATTTTTGAAAGTACTGAATTTCAGTTTTTCGTCTATAACTTTTAAATTTTCTACGGCACCCCGGTTCCGTAGTTTGACAGTATTGTCCGTCTCGACGAGACGCATCTTTAGACACCCCTTTTGTACCCCTAGGACGTCATAAAGGGCGTAAATTCGTAATTTTCAGGCAAAATTTTCGATTTCTTTGATACCGAGGTTACTTGGTAAGTGACTGCTCGGAACTAAATTAACTCAAAAACACCACTGAAAACTGAAATACAGTCACGTTTGCGCTTCTAATAGTTTTTAATTAGTAGATTCTATATTGTTTCAGCGAAAGAAGCGTCAAAAAATCTTAATTACCTACATTTTTGGCATTTTTTCAGATTTTTCATATTGACTTAGAAAAATTCCATACTAAATTTTGAACTTTGTTATTTTTGGTCCGTTTTTCAAAATTTTTTGAGTTTATCTTGTAGATCCAGTCCATACGAGCTAGACGCCGTCAATTTCAGCACGCTGCGACGCTCCTGGATTTTACAAAAAATTTTTGAAAGTACTGAATTTCAGTTTTTCGTCTATAACTTTTAAATTTTCTACGGCACCCCGGTTCCGTAGTTTGACAGTATTGTCCGTCTCGACGAGACGCATCTTTAGACACCCCTTTTGTACCCCTAGGACGTCATAAAGGGCGTAAATTCGTAATTTTCAGGCAAAATTTTCGATTTCTTTGATACCGAGGTTACTTGGTAAGTGACTGCTCGGAACTAAATTAACTCAAAAACACCACTGAAAACTGAAATACAGTCACGTTTGCGCTTCTAATAGTTTTTAATTAGTAGATTCTATATTGTTTCAGCGAAAGAAGCGTCAAAAAATCTTAATTACCTACATTTTTGGCATTTTTTCAGATTTTTCATATTGACTTAGAAAAATTCCATACTAAATTTTGAACTTTGTTATTTTTGGTCCGTTTTTCAAAATTTTTTGAGTTTATCTTGTAGATCCAGTCCATACGAGCTAGACGCCGTCAATTTCAGCACGCTGCGACGCTCCTGGATTTTACAAAAAATTTTTGAAAGTACTGAATTTCAGTTTTTCGTCTATAACTTTTAAATTTTCTACGGCACCCCGGTTCCGTAGTTTGACAGTATTGTCCGTCTCGACGAGACGCATCTTTAGACACCCCTTTTGTACCCCTAGGACGTCATAAAGGGCGTAAATTCGTAATTTTCAGGCAAAATTTTCGATTTCTTTGATACCGAGGTTACTTGGTAAGTGACTGCTCGGAACTAAATTAACTCAAAAACACCACTGAAAACTGAAATACAGTCACGTTTGCGCTTCTAATAGTTTTTAATTAGTAGATTCTATATTGTTTCAGCGAAAGAAGCGTCAAAAAATCTTAATTACCTACATTTTTGGCATTTTTTCAGATTTTTCATATTGACTTAGAAAAATTCCATACTAAATTTTGAACTTTGTTATTTTTGGTCCGTTTTTCAAAATTTTTTGAGTTTATCTTGTAGATCCAGTCCATACGAGCTAGACGCCGTCAATTTCAGCACGCTGCGACGCTCCTGGATTTTACAAAAAATTTTTGAAAGTACTGAATTTCAGTTTTTCGTCTATAACTTTTAAATTTTCTACGGCACCCCGGTTCCGTAGTTTGACAGTATTGTCCGTCTCGACGAGACGCATCTTTAGACACCCCTTTTGTACCCCTAGGACGTCATAAAGGGCGTAAATTCGTAATTTTCAGGCAAAATTTTCGATTTCTTTGATACCGAGGTTACTTGGTAAGTGACTGCTCGGAACTAAATTAACTCAAAAACACCACTGAAAACTGAAATACAGTCACGTTTGCGCTTCTAATAGTTTTTAATTAGTAGATTCTATATTGTTTCAGCGAAAGAAGCGTCAAAAAATCTTAATTACCTACATTTTTGGCATTTTTTCAGATTTTTCATATTGACTTAGAAAAATTCCATACTAAATTTTGAACTTTGTTATTTTTGGTCCGTTTTTCAAAATTTTTTGAGTTTATCTTGTAGATCCAGTCCATACGAGCTAGACGCCGTCAATTTCAGCACGCTGCGACGCTCCTGGATTTTACAAAAAATTTTTGAAAGTACTGAATTTCAGTTTTTCGTCTATAACTTTTAAATTTTCTACGGCACCCCGGTTCCGTAGTTTGACAGTATTGTCCGTCTCGACGAGACGCATCTTTAGACACCCCTTTTGTACCCCTAGGACGTCATAAAGGGCGTAAATTCGTAATTTTCAGGCAAAATTTTCGATTTCTTTGATACCGAGGTTACTTGGTAAGTGACTGCTCGGAACTAAATTAACTCAAAAACACCACTGAAAACTGAAATACAGTCACGTTTGCGCTTCTAATAGTTTTTAATTAGTAGATTCTATATTGTTTCAGCGAAAGAAGCGTCAAAAAATCTTAATTACCTACATTTTTGGCATTTTTTCAGATTTTTCATATTGACTTAGAAAAATTCCATACTAAATTTTGAACTTTGTTATTTTTGGTCCGTTTTTCAAAATTTTTTGAGTTTATCTTGTAGATCCAGTCCATACGAGCTAGACGCCGTCAATTTCAGCACGCTGCGACGCTCCTGGATTTTACAAAAAATTTTTGAAAGTACTGAATTTCAGTTTTTCGTCTATAACTTTTAAATTTTCTACGGCACCCCGGTTCCGTAGTTTGACAGTATTGTCCGTCTCGACGAGACGCATCTTTAGACACCCCTTTTGTACCCCTAGGACGTCATAAAGGGCGTAAATTCGTAATTTTCAGGCAAAATTTTCGATTTCTTTGATACCGAGGTTACTTGGTAAGTGACTGCTCGGAACTAAATTAACTCAAAAACACCACTGAAAACTGAAATACAGTCACGTTTGCGCTTCTAATAGTTTTTAATTAGTAGATTCTATATTGTTTCAGCGAAAGAAGCGTCAAAAAATCTTAATTACCTACATTTTTGGCATTTTTTCAGATTTTTCATATTGACTTAGAAAAATTCCATACTAAATTTTGAACTTTGTTATTTTTGGTCCGTTTTTCAAAATTTTTTGAGTTTATCTTGTAGATCCAGTCCATACGAGCTAGACGCCGTCAATTTCAGCACGCTGCGACGCTCCTGGATTTTACAAAAAATTTTTGAAAGTACTGAATTTCAGTTTTTCGTCTATAACTTTTAAATTTTCTACGGCACCCCGGTTCCGTAGTTTGACAGTATTGTCCGTCTCGACGAGACGCATCTTTAGACACCCCTTTTGTACCCCTAGGACGTCATAAAGGGCGTAAATTCGTAATTTTCAGGCAAAATTTTCGATTTCTTTGATACCGAGGTTACTTGGTAAGTGACTGCTCGGAACTAAATTAACTCAAAAACACCACTGAAAACTGAAATACAGTCACGTTTGCGCTTCTAATAGTTTTTAATTAGTAGATTCTATATTGTTTCAGCGAAAGAAGCGTCAAAAAATCTTAATTACCTACATTTTTGGCATTTTTTCAGATTTTTCATATTGACTTAGAAAAATTCCATACTAAATTTTGAACTTTGTTATTTTTGGTCCGTTTTTCAAAATTTTTTGAGTTTATCTTGTAGATCCAGTCCATACGAGCTAGACGCCGTCAATTTCAGCACGCTGCGACGCTCCTGGATTTTACAAAAAATTTTTGAAAGTACTGAATTTCAGTTTTTCGTCTATAACTTTTAAATTTTCTACGGCACCCCGGTTCCGTAGTTTGACAGTATTGTCCGTCTCGACGAGACGCATCTTTAGACACCCCTTTTGTACCCCTAGGACGTCATAAAGGGCGTAAATTCGTAATTTTCAGGCAAAATTTTCGATTTCTTTGATACCGAGGTTACTTGGTAAGTGACTGCTCGGAACTAAATTAACTCAAAAACACCACTGAAAACTGAAATACAGTCACGTTTGCGCTTCTAATAGTTTTTAATTAGTAGATTCTATATTGTTTCAGCGAAAGAAGCGTCAAAAAATCTTAATTACCTACATTTTTGGCATTTTTTCAGATTTTTCATATTGACTTAGAAAAATTCCATACTAAATTTTGAACTTTGTTATTTTTGGTCCGTTTTTCAAAATTTTTTGAGTTTATCTTGTAGATCCAGTCCATACGAGCTAGACGCCGTCAATTTCAGCACGCTGCGACGCTCCTGGATTTTACAAAAAATTTTTGAAAGTACTGAATTTCAGTTTTTCGTCTATAACTTTTAAATTTTCTACGGCACCCCGGTTCCGTAGTTTGACAGTATTGTCCGTCTCGACGAGACGCATCTTTAGACACCCCTTTTGTACCCCTAGGACGTCATAAAGGGCGTAAATTCGTAATTTTCAGGCAAAATTTTCGATTTCTTTGATACCGAGGTTACTTGGTAAGTGACTGCTCGGAACTAAATTAACTCAAAAACACCACTGAAAACTGAAATACAGTCACGTTTGCGCTTCTAATAGTTTTTAATTAGTAGATTCTATATTGTTTCAGCGAAAGAAGCGTCAAAAAATCTTAATTACCTACATTTTTGGCATTTTTTCAGATTTTTCATATTGACTTAGAAAAATTCCATACTAAATTTTGAACTTTGTTATTTTTGGTCCGTTTTTCAAAATTTTTTGAGTTTATCTTGTAGATCCAGTCCATACGAGCTAGACGCCGTCAATTTCAGCACGCTGCGACGCTCCTGGATTTTACAAAAAATTTTTGAAAGTACTGAATTTCAGTTTTTCGTCTATAACTTTTAAATTTTCTACGGCACCCCGGTTCCGTAGTTTGACAGTATTGTCCGTCTCGACGAGACGCATCTTTAGACACCCCTTTTGTACCCCTAGGACGTCATAAAGGGCGTAAATTCGTAATTTTCAGGCAAAATTTTCGATTTCTTTGATACCGAGGTTACTTGGTAAGTGACTGCTCGGAACTAAATTAACTCAAAAACACCACTGAAAACTGAAATACAGTCACGTTTGCGCTTCTAATAGTTTTTAATTAGTAGATTCTATATTGTTTCAGCGAAAGAAGCGTCAAAAAATCTTAATTACCTACATTTTTGGCATTTTTTCAGATTTTTCATATTGACTTAGAAAAATTCCATACTAAATTTTGAACTTTGTTATTTTTGGTCCGTTTTTCAAAATTTTTTGAGTTTATCTTGTAGATCCAGTCCATACGAGCTAGACGCCGTCAATTTCAGCACGCTGCGACGCTCCTGGATTTTACAAAAAATTTTTGAAAGTACTGAATTTCAGTTTTTCGTCTATAACTTTTAAATTTTCTACGGCACCCCGGTTCCGTAGTTTGACAGTATTGTCCGTCTCGACGAGACGCATCTTTAGACACCCCTTTTGTACCCCTAGGACGTCATAAAGGGCGTAAATTCGTAATTTTCAGGCAAAATTTTCGATTTCTTTGATACCGAGGTTACTTGGTAAGTGACTGCTCGGAACTAAATTAACTCAAAAACACCACTGAAAACTGAAATACAGTCACGTTTGCGCTTCTAATAGTTTTTAATTAGTAGATTCTATATTGTTTCAGCGAAAGAAGCGTCAAAAAATCTTAATTACCTACATTTTTGGCATTTTTTCAGATTTTTCATATTGACTTAGAAAAATTCCATACTAAATTTTGAACTTTGTTATTTTTGGTCCGTTTTTCAAAATTTTTTGAGTTTATCTTGTAGATCCAGTCCATACGAGCTAGACGCCGTCAATTTCAGCACGCTGCGACGCTCCTGGATTTTACAAAAAATTTTTGAAAGTACTGAATTTCAGTTTTTCGTCTATAACTTTTAAATTTTCTACGGCACCCCGGTTCCGTAGTTTGACAGTATTGTCCGTCTCGACGAGACGCATCTTTAGACACCCCTTTTGTACCCCTAGGACGTCATAAAGGGCGTAAATTCGTAATTTTCAGGCAAAATTTTCGATTTCTTTGATACCGAGGTTACTTGGTAAGTGACTGCTCGGAACTAAATTAACTCAAAAACACCACTGAAAACTGAAATACAGTCACGTTTGCGCTTCTAATAGTTTTTAATTAGTAGATTCTATATTGTTTCAGCGAAAGAAGCGTCAAAAAATCTTAATTACCTACATTTTTGGCATTTTTTCAGATTTTTCATATTGACTTAGAAAAATTCCATACTAAATTTTGAACTTTGTTATTTTTGGTCCGTTTTTCAAAATTTTTTGAGTTTATCTTGTAGATCCAGTCCATACGAGCTAGACGCCGTCAATTTCAGCACGCTGCGACGCTCCTGGATTTTACAAAAAATTTTTGAAAGTACTGAATTTCAGTTTTTCGTCTATAACTTTTAAATTTTCTACGGCACCCCGGTTCCGTAGTTTGACAGTATTGTCCGTCTCGACGAGACGCATCTTTAGACACCCCTTTTGTACCCCTAGGACGTCATAAAGGGCGTAAATTCGTAATTTTCAGGCAAAATTTTCGATTTCTTTGATACCGAGGTTACTTGGTAAGTGACTGCTCGGAACTAAATTAACTCAAAAACACCACTGAAAACTGAAATACAGTCACGTTTGCGCTTCTAATAGTTTTTAATTAGTAGATTCTATATTGTTTCAGCGAAAGAAGCGTCAAAAAATCTTAATTACCTACATTTTTGGCATTTTTTCAGATTTTTCATATTGACTTAGAAAAATTCCATACTAAATTTTGAACTTTGTTATT
This sequence comes from Anania fuscalis, assembly GCA_950371115.1. Lineage (NCBI taxonomy): Eukaryota > Metazoa > Arthropoda > Insecta > Lepidoptera > Crambidae > Anania > Anania fuscalis. The sequence continues at coordinate 83,491 of OX493325.1, forward strand.
TTTGGTCCGTTTTTCAAAATTTTTTGAGTTTATCTTGTAGATCCAGTCCATACGAGCTAGACGCCGTCAATTTCAGCACGCTGCGACGCTCCTGGATTTTACAAAAAATTTTTGAAAGTACTGAATTTCAGTTTTTCGTCTATAACTTTTAAATTTTCTACGGCACCCCGGTTCCGTAGTTTGACAGTATTGTCCGTCTCGACGAGACGCATCTTTAGACACCCCTTTTGTACCCCTAGGACGTCATAAAGGGCGTAAATTCGTAATTTTCAGGCAAAATTTTCGATTTCTTTGATACCGAGGTTACTTGGTAAGTGACTGCTCGGAACTAAATTAACTCAAAAACACCACTGAAAACTGAAATACAGTCACGTTTGCGCTTCTAATAGTTTTTAATTAGTAGATTCTATATTGTTTCAGCGAAAGAAGCGTCAAAAAATCTTAATTACCTACATTTTTGGCATTTTTTCAGATTTTTCATATTGACTTAGAAAAATTCCATACTAAATTTTGAACTTTGTTATTTTTGGTCCGTTTTTCAAAATTTTTTGAGTTTATCTTGTAGATCCAGTCCATACGAGCTAGACGCCGTCAATTTCAGCACGCTGCGACGCTCCTGGATTTTACAAAAAATTTTTGAAAGTACTGAATTTCAGTTTTTCGTCTATAACTTTTAAATTTTCTACGGCACCCCGGTTCCGTAGTTTGACAGTATTGTCCGTCTCGACGAGACGCATCTTTAGACACCCCTTTTGTACCCCTAGGACGTCATAAAGGGCGTAAATTCGTAATTTTCAGGCAAAATTTTCGATTTCTTTGATACCGAGGTTACTTGGTAAGTGACTGCTCGGAACTAAATTAACTCAAAAACACCACTGAAAACTGAAATACAGTCACGTTTGCGCTTCTAATAGTTTTTAATTAGTAGATTCTATATTGTTTCAGCGAAAGAAGCGTCAAAAAATCTTAATTACCTACATTTTTGGCATTTTTTCAGATTTTTCATATTGACTTAGAAAAATTCCATACTAAATTTTGAACTTTGTTATTTTTGGTCCGTTTTTCAAAATTTTTTGAGTTTATCTTGTAGATCCAGTCCATACGAGCTAGACGCCGTCAATTTCAGCACGCTGCGACGCTCCTGGATTTTACAAAAAATTTTTGAAAGTACTGAATTTCAGTTTTTCGTCTATAACTTTTAAATTTTCTACGGCACCCCGGTTCCGTAGTTTGACAGTATTGTCCGTCTCGACGAGACGCATCTTTAGACACCCCTTTTGTACCCCTAGGACGTCATAAAGGGCGTAAATTCGTAATTTTCAGGCAAAATTTTCGATTTCTTTGATACCGAGGTTACTTGGTAAGTGACTGCTCGGAACTAAATTAACTCAAAAACACCACTGAAAACTGAAATACAGTCACGTTTGCGCTTCTAATAGTTTTTAATTAGTAGATTCTATATTGTTTCAGCGAAAGAAGCGTCAAAAAATCTTAATTACCTACATTTTTGGCATTTTTTCAGATTTTTCATATTGACTTAGAAAAATTCCATACTAAATTTTGAACTTTGTTATTTTTGGTCCGTTTTTCAAAATTTTTTGAGTTTATCTTGTAGATCCAGTCCATACGAGCTAGACGCCGTCAATTTCAGCACGCTGCGACGCTCCTGGATTTTACAAAAAATTTTTGAAAGTACTGAATTTCAGTTTTTCGTCTATAACTTTTAAATTTTCTACGGCACCCCGGTTCCGTAGTTTGACAGTATTGTCCGTCTCGACGAGACGCATCTTTAGACACCCCTTTTGTACCCCTAGGACGTCATAAAGGGCGTAAATTCGTAATTTTCAGGCAAAATTTTCGATTTCTTTGATACCGAGGTTACTTGGTAAGTGACTGCTCGGAACTAAATTAACTCAAAAACACCACTGAAAACTGAAATACAGTCACGTTTGCGCTTCTAATAGTTTTTAATTAGTAGATTCTATATTGTTTCAGCGAAAGAAGCGTCAAAAAATCTTAATTACCTACATTTTTGGCATTTTTTCAGATTTTTCATATTGACTTAGAAAAATTCCATACTAAATTTTGAACTTTGTTATTTTTGGTCCGTTTTTCAAAATTTTTTGAGTTTATCTTGTAGATCCAGTCCATACGAGCTAGACGCCGTCAATTTCAGCACGCTGCGACGCTCCTGGATTTTACAAAAAATTTTTGAAAGTACTGAATTTCAGTTTTTCGTCTATAACTTTTAAATTTTCTACGGCACCCCGGTTCCGTAGTTTGACAGTATTGTCCGTCTCGACGAGACGCATCTTTAGACACCCCTTTTGTACCCCTAGGACGTCATAAAGGGCAAAAATTCGCCCTCCCACCCTCCCTTATCTGCTTTACCACCTAGACTAGGTCGATTTTGACAAAATTTTATTTTATTTTAAATTATTTATTTGACTCTGAGGGACAGGGAGGATACATTCTCTTAGGTTTTGTTAGGTTTTTAGTTAGGTTAGACGATAGCAACACTATTGTGCGGCTATCTTTAGTTCTAAGTTTTAATATATACATTTTAATCTTATTTTACACTATTGTTTTTACAACAATATTTTATTCTATTTATTAAATTTTGACACGTTCCCACGGCATCAATATGTTTGGCATCCACACCCCAGTAAAAAAGATCACCGCAACCAAGACAAAGACTGACTCTACCAGCCCTCGTGATGGCGAGCCTTTGGCCGTCATCATGCACCACGATAGAGAGAGGGACTTGCCCTCCCAAGCAAAGCGGGACTCGCTGGTCCGCCGGCTCACTGGGGAATGGGAGGCAGGGAAGGTGGACGGCAACACCAAATCCCCGCAATCACCCAGGAAGGTGGTCCCTGCCCCCCACCCCACAAAGACCAAGCCCCTGTCCCAGGACTCCAAACCAGCTGCCGCCCGCAGACCATCAGCGGACACATTTTGTGTCTCTCCGAGGGCCGCCGAGGCTAAGTATGTCAGCCGAACAACTGAGGCGAAAGCCATGCTGACAAAAGCAAAACTCCACCTGCGGAATTCTAAAAACATTAGAACCGACATTAAGGTGGAGGTAACGGCGGCCCTCGAAAGGCTGTATCAGCTGGTTAAGGAGGCGGAGTCGGGGAGGACTGCGGACAGGAAGGAGCCGGACAGGACCGGCGGGACTGCGGAGCCCGAGAAGGTGAAGGTGAAGGAGTGTAAAGATGATGGCGAGAGGGAAAGAGAAATACTAAGGGTAGAGAACGAGCTTTTAGAAAGAATGAAAGACCATAGTAGACAGATGGAGGAAAATAGGGTTGAGATGGAAAAATTGAAGGAAGTAATAGAGAGGAGCCAGACAGAAACAAGAAATAACATGACTTACGCGAGTGCAGCCGCTGCTTCTCCGAAGCTTAAAGCTCCGGAGCATGCAGCGGTGCACTCGGTAATAATCAGCTCGGAAGACAAAATGGACACGGGGGATCAAGTGTTGGAGAAAATTAGAACAGCAGTTGGGGCTAAAGAAGAGGGTTTTAAAATAGATAGGATAAGAAAAGGAAGAGACCAAAAAGTTATATTAGGATGTAAAACCAAGGAAGAGCTAAATAAAATAAAAGACAAAATTATAAATAATGGCAAAAATATAAAATTAAATGTAGAAAATATAAAAAATAAGGACCCTCTAATAATTTTGAAAAATGTTAACAAATACAATAGTGAAGAACAGATTCTGAAAGCCCTATATACGCAAAACAAGAACATTTTTAAACACATAAAAGAAGAAGAATGTAGGGCCGTCATCCGGTATAGGAAAAGTGCGAGAAACCCCCATCAAATGCACGTTGTGCTCAGCGTGTCACCGCCCGCTTGGCAGGTTCTGGTAGAGGCTAACTGTGTCCATATAGACATGCAGCGACTCAAGGCAGAGGATCAGTCTCCACTGGTCCAATGCTCGCGCTGCCTGTCATATGGACACAGCAAAAAAGTCTGCAGAGAGGCCGAGGACTCGTGCTCGCACTGCGGAGGCGCACACCTCCGCACGCAGTGCGCCGTCTATCTTGCCGCCGAGCCCCCGGCATGCCGGAACTGCCAAATAGCGAAGCTGGGAGACGCTGAGCACAACGCTTTCAGCTCAGATTGCCCGGTACGACGTAAGTGGGATAGCATAGCGCGGTCCACAGTAGCGTATTGCTAAAGTTGTATCGGGCAAAAACACAAGGAGCAAAACAAACGCACTTCACACCAAATCGAACCTGCAGCGGAGCTCTGCTCATAGCAGAGCAATGGCGAGCAGAGTTAGGTCCCTAAACTCGGCTATAACACTCTCCGAGATGATGGACTCTTTTTACTTTGTAAAGAGAGGCGATTCCCGGAGAGTGACAAAAGACCGAAGAGCCGAAACGCAGAAGCGCAGCACCAAAACGCCGCATATAATCACGCAGCTTGAACGCAACATCAACGGTTTGGAGCTGTCCCAGCGCAATATTAATGGCCCACAACTGTTCACGGAAAACACTATAACAGCGGGAGATGTCGGCGCACCAATATCTCTGAAGGATAATGGAGCGCGGACCCAGTCCAGAGATCTTGGGCTGGAGCAGCACTACACTGTTCATCAAGCTAAAAAACGGCGCCCGGTGTCATTTGTCAAGCGTATCTTGTACGATGCGCTTGACAAATGGATATCGCGCTTTAGGCAGGAAATAAAAAGTGTTCTCTATCCTGATAGCCCTACGCACAGAATGGAGAGAGTAAAACATAATTCAGGCGGTAAACCCATAAACACAAAAATTAGAATAAAACCCCAAAAATATAAAATCACATTAAATAAGAAAATTCAAAATAACAACAAAAGCCAAATATTTAACTTGCATATTATATCATGGGTATATAAATACACGTTAAAAACTTTGATCAATAGGCACACAAATAAAAAACAGAAAATAAATAGTAATAAACAGAGAATAGGATAAAATCTTGACTTTAGAAAAAAGAAATAGGTAAATTTAGAAAATAAGGTAAATGTAAAACATACAAATAAATAAAAGCAAATATAAATAGGAAATAAATAAACAATGAATATACAGATAATAGTAGGAAATAATAGAATAAAAATAAAGACAAAATTACAATAGTTAAAACATAATCGGCAAACATTATTACGAAAATCAAAAAGCACACTTACCGCAAAAACAATCATCCGAACAGATTCTCCAGATCAACACTAAACAAAAAACTTCTTTTTTACATAGGAATAGCACAGTAAAAATATTGAAAACACGATGAATAAAAGGCACTGGCCCCCATGCTAGTGGGAATAAGAAAAAAAAAAAAAAAAAAAAAAAAAAAAAAAAAAAAAAAAAAAACCTAACCTAACCTAACCTAACCTAACCTAACCTAACCTAACCTAACCTAACCTAACCTAACCTAACCTAACCTAACCTAACCTAACCTAACCTAACCTAACCTAACCTAACCTAACCTAACCTAACCTAACCTAACCTAACCTAACCTAACCTAACCTAACCTAACCTAACCTAACCTAACCGAACTAAAAACACCAACTTGAAACTGAATTATTGTCATTCTTTCGCTTCTACATTATTCTTATTAGTGCTCCCTATATTGTTTTATCAAAAGAAGCGACTAATTACCTTATTTGATTTTAATTTTCGTACTTTTCACATATTTAATATTTTGTTAGTAAATCTCTATACAAAAATTTTGAACTTTGTCATTTTTGGTCCGATTTTCGATTTTCTTTCGCTTAGTATTATAGATTCAGGCTATACGAGCACAACGGTGCTGGTTCCAACACGTTGCGACGCTCCTAGAATTAGTTGTAAATTTTTAAACGTAATTTTTGTGTCAATTTTCAGTTTTTCGTTGATTTTCCTAAATTTTTCTATAACCGCTCGGCTATTTTATTACACCATAATATCCGTCCCGACGAGACCTATCTCTGGATACCACGTTTGTGGGTCTACGACAACTAAAAGGCCAAAAATTCGCCCCCCCCACCCTCCCGTTCCTCTCTTACCACCTAGACTTGTTAGAATTTTGTAAATTTGAGAATTGATCTTTTGCACCGGATTTAGTATAACATCACTCCTCGCACCTATCAGCCTTGAAATCTTTAGTTTTGCCTTGGATAGAGTCCGGAAACATGGCATCGTCGGATGACGACTTTGGTTTTCGGTCTCCTATTTATGGGACGCCTACCCCCTCAGTCATCGATGACACGACTAACATGACTGCCTCGGTCCGAATCATCGAAGACATGACTAACATGACTGCCCCGGCCCGAAACCCCACAGTCGTTCACATCATGGAACTTCTGGCCGCTATCGAGGCTGCGGCTAGAGAGTCGGGCAATATTAAGAAAACCTGTAAAGCCACGATCCTACAGAACACCAAAGCGATCGAGAAGCTTCTTCTATCGGACCCTGACGCCGCTCCCATCACCAAGACGGACCAATCAGCTACAGTCGAAGCGGTACGTCAGACTATCCGAGAGGAGATTGCTAAAATCAAGCTACCACAGGCGCCTGCCACACCCTCCCATCAATCCTTTGCGGACATCGTTCGTATTGAAAAGGCTCCTAAGAAAGCCTCAACCCCAATTATTAAAACCAAACCGGCCATTGTAGTTACCTCCAAAAAGAGCGTATTGAGCCCGGCTGAGACCTTAAAAAATTGGAAAAACTCAGTTTCATTCAGAGACTCCAATTTCGCTCCAGCTGCGGTGAAATACGTCTCTAACAATAAGATAAGGGTGGAATTTGACTCCATAGAACAAAGAGACAAAGCACTCACCAAGACCAACCGCCCTGACTCCCAGGTCCACGCTGAGACCTCGAAGAGCCTCAGTCCGATGTTTGTCGTCAAGGGCGTTTCGGCTGACATCCCGGCGGAGGACCTGGTCGAGATACTTACCGGCCAAAATGAGGGCATACGGGATGCTTGCACCAAAAAAGAAGATCTCACCTTTAAATTCAAAAGGGCCAATCGCAATAAGGCCCTTTATAACGCGGTTTTCTTGACTACACCCACTGTCTGGCAAGCGGCTACCGGCTCTGTGAAGCTTAATTTGGACCACCAACGTGTGCACGTCGACAACTACGTGCCACTACTGCAGTGCTACAAGTGCCTGCAGTTCGGGCACACCAAGGCCCGGTGTACTCAAGATGTCACCATTTGCTCTCACTGCTCAGTCTCTGGTCACGACTTCCAGTCATGTCCTGCCAAAAAAGATGCGAGTAAGGTGCAGTGCCACAACTGTGCCCAACATGCGAAAACTACCAACACTAAAGTTGACCAAAAACATAGTGCAACCTCACAATTGTGTACTCGAGTCCAACTAATGACTTTAAAAATCAGATCCCGCACAGATTATGGACCTTAGCTCCTCTACCAATATAAACCACTCTCCCAATAATCACTTTATGAACTGCACTCAAATAAATCTTGGCAGAGGCAGGAATTCTCTGCAAGAACTTTTAACACACTGCCACAGATCTGAACCAGATCTTGTCTTTGTCACTGAACCCTACACCTCTAACACTCACTTGTTCAAATCTGTACCTGGTTATACCGCACACCAATTCTGTTCAGCACCTCCAGTGAAAGCCGTCATTTTGATAAAGGACAAAACCTACAGTTCCCTCGGGATGACAGAGTACTCCGACTCCAACATCACAGTGGTACAGATGCGTGGCCGCACTGGTAACAAAATATATCTAGTGTCGGTGTACATCCCGCCACGGTCCGACGAATCCAACACTGTCGGGAAATTAGACCATTTTCTTCGGCAGACGTCGGGTTCTCCCCATATCATATGTGGAGACTTTAATGGATGGCACACCGCCTGGGGATCGAACAGCAATAACCACCGGGGTAACACCATCTTTGATCTTATCACACTGCACAACCTTCAGATTTGCAATACTGGCAATCATCCCACCTTCGAAACAATCACTCACGGACGACCTCGCAAATCAATCATTGACTTAACTCTGATTAGCCATAATGATCGCATTTCCATAAGTGACTGGAAAGTAGACATCAGTATTTGCACATCAACTGAGCATAATGCCATCACATTCCGCCTGTCACTAGGCCCAATCCGTCCAACCATAAAGGCCAAGCTCACCACATATAGGTACAACACCACAAACGTCAAGTGGGACGACATCCGAGAACGCTTCAGCGGCATTATGCGACAGCAACTTCCACCGGATCCCAACTTTAACAACCTCAATAGTAACCAATTAGACCAATATGTGGACCAATTCACCCATGCCATACAATTTGCTTGTGACAGAATGTTGCCACGCTCAAGGGGACTGCCAAAAAGAGTACCTTGGTGGAACGAAAGGCTAGATGAACTAAAGCGAGGGGTCATACAAAATCACCACCGTCTGAGCAGGGCGGCTCGTCGACAGCGGCCACTTGACGAATTGATTGCGGAACGTGATAGGCTCAAACATGAATACTCCTCTGCTCTATGTGCTGCCTCCACGGAACATTTTCGTGAGTTCTGTAGCCGCCAGCAGAAAGAGGATGTCTGGTCTGTCACGAACCGCATCATCAAGAGCAAACCTCTTGCCCAGGCGCCCGCTACCCTTCGTTTGAACGACGGAACCTACACCAAGGACACGGAAGACACGGCTAAGGCGCTGATAGACCATTTTTACCCAAATGACACGCCTGACTCTCCGGGTATACAGGCCGAACTCCGAGCGAACATGGAACTTCCAATCCATACCCCACCAGAACCTAGCTTCACTCTTGATGAAATAACTATTAATCTGAAGAGTATGAACCATAAAAGAGCACCCGGAATGGATCATCTGACCTCCGACATTTGCTACCAAGTCGCGTTATGGTTTCCTGACCTCATACTGGGAGTCATGAACTGTTCCCTGCGGCTACAATATTTCCCGAAGAGCTGGAAAATAGCCAATGCAAAAATAATTCCAAAACCAGATAAATCCGGTCACGACAAATTATCCAG